>VYVB01000451.1:0-301564 GCA_009761775.1 Ficus carica
GTTTATAAAGTGGGAAATTATGGTCTTAATCTGAACATGTGGCCGTGAATTATTGGCTCTTCAACGCTAATTTCTCTCATGTGAGCCTGTGCTTTAATGGGGTGTTTATTTTAACGTTGTTATTCAATTCAAATCATCCATTTCAATGGTCTACATTATTCTAAATCACTTTTTACTATTTCATATTCTCTTCCCCATGTAATTTTCAATTTCTAGAAAAGAAATCAATTTTTTATTATCAATAATAAAATATAATCAATTTATTTACATAAAATAATATATTTCAGCGTACATTCCAATAAAGCAACATTTCAAATCGTTCAACCAAATGCATCATTCAAATCAAAATTTTCAACTCAAATCTTCCGTCCAAATACACCATTCAATTAAAGTTCTCAACTCCATTCAAATTAAACCCAAAATTTTCAATTCCCGTACACCAAACCATGCTAAATCTCTCGATTTGCACTAGGTCTCCCCTGAGTCTAATAGTATCTTCTTAATTGATTTCTGGCATTCATCAATTTGATTTTACAGATTACATAAAATGATAAATTCTTACTCTGCACTTTGTTCAAGTAAGTTTTGCCGAGTATAAATCAAACAGTATTTTTCTTGCCTTTTTTATTTTTCATTCTATACTCTAATAAAACGCTTGCCTTTTGAGGCTTCTTGGTGCCATGTCATCACCAATGTCTTACTATTTTTATGACCTTGTATCAGAAATATGCTTCTTTACGATACAATTTGGCTTTTCCTTATCCAACCATGGATGACAATACTCCCTGTAGGGATAGACGAGCCCGCAGAGATTCCATCTGAATGGGATTGGGATGGGGAATTTCATTGGGGAATGGGAACTAGAAGAAGAAGTATTTTCTTCGAATTGGAAGCGGATCCAGGATGAGTCCTGCTTCACTTTTGTTCTGATATATATATAAATTATATTTATATATGTACATGTTAATGTACTGTTACTACATCGTAAACTTTATAAGATTGTTGTAGCCAAAAATAAATAAATAAATAAATAAACTAACTACATTTTTCACTAAAAAAAATAAAGAAATGAAAAGGTTAATTATTTACTAGTAATCTTAATTAGCTAATATTAGTTACTACTTGTTATTTTTTGTCTTAGTTTTGGACTCTTTGTAATTTTTTAAAGACATTTGTGTGGTTTTATTACTAAGATATAATTTGTATCTGTTTAGAATTTGATTTGTTTTGTGAAACTTTTAATATTGGTTCAATTTATAATATATTTGTACTTTATTTCTTTTTAATTTCTAAATTGTGTAATTTTCAAAATGTAGAATTAAATTAAATGAGGAATGAGATGGGGTATGGTAAAAGATCCCTCAATAGAGAATCCACGCCTCCGATTCTGCTCCTTTTTAGACAAGGATATGGGGACGGGGATGGAGATGGGGATGGTTTTAAGTATGGGGTGTTTATGGATCGATTTATACGGATTAGGTCTCAATCTATAATCCAATCCGTGACATTCAGATTGAGATTTTCTCAATCCGTAACCAATTCGTGAAACTTCCAATACAATCCAATCCGTAAACCTTGGATTACATAGATTGGATTCACGGATTCAATCCAAAAAATCTAGGAACTAAAATATAAAAAATATAATGTTTAAATATGAAATAGTTCAATAAAATTACAACACAATTAACTTCAAGTCTTCAATCATTTGCTAAATTGTAATATTACAGTACATAACAACAACCAAACATGAATTAAACTCAAAATAAAATGTTCATACTCATCAATTTAATCAATATTTGTTAAATTTTTTTAGAGACAACAAATACATATTTATATAAAAAATATATATACATGGATTGAGCAATCCTTAATCCGTAATCCAATCTGTAATATTCGGTTCGAGAAAATCCCAATCTGTAATTAATCCATTAGTCTCTCAACCCAACAGATTGGATTGGATTGAACAGATGGACGGATTCGATGAACACCCCTTATTTTAAGTTTTAACTTTTATAATTATAGATGAGGATGTTAGAACTAATATAGCAAGAGAGACATAAACAACGAACAAGTAAATTCAATTATAACGAAAATGATTACATCAAAACTCAACCTCAACTCGTAGGAACCCAAACAAAAGTGTAGAACGTCGAGGCACGTGAATCACGCTTTCCTTAAAACAGATTCGTCCCCTCCGGTAAAGTGCTCGAGGCTTCAATGGACGTCTGTCTCCCAGGATACAACGACAACAACGGTAGTCTAGCACAATCGAAAACCGCTCCGGCGAACTTGAAATCAAAGTCTTCCCTCTATCACCAAAACTCAAAACCCGAACTCGACTACAACAAGGAAAACCGAAAAACAAGAGAAAGAAACTTGTGCTTGTGCTCGGATTTAGTGTGTGTTTTTAGGGTGTGGTTTTCAAGCATGGGGAGGCCTCCTTTTATAGCTTCCAAAATCAGGTGTTACAAAACCGAATTCATGAGGTTTTAAATTCGGATTTAAAGCTGCCTCATTAACATTTGGAAGATGAACAATTTCCAGAATATGAAAAGATGAAGCTGTTCATATTCTTTAATAAATTCGGAATTATGTTGGAAGAAGAAAAAAAATTCCAAAACAAAGCCCGCACAAGGGCAAGCTCGACGAACCGGCATTCGCGTCGCCCACGTCGTGCGGGCGCACACATTGGGCCCCTAACCCACCGGGGCTAGGATTTGCACCCCCCCCCCCCTGCGCGTGAGAGAGCATCTTGGGTTCACAATCTTACCCAAGTCCAAAAGTGCAAATCCTTATAAAGTCCATCATGCTTTCATTCCTAAGCAATGTGGGACTCCACATTTACAACCAACTTTCCAACAAAATTCCATTCCAATGGGCACACTTTGAGCATCAATTTCTCATTCACCCGAATACCATTTTGAGTGTATGAATATATGAATTCGATCTCCTCGCGACGGAGAACGCAAATCCACCAAGACCCGTTAATTTTACGAAGTGGGTCCCACTCAAATTTGGACCTCAAATGGTTTGAAAACCATTTTTCCAACAATCCCCCACATGAATGAAAATTGACCAACGTCGAGGGAAAACAAAAGACACTACACGGTGATAGAGTTCTACGGTTAACATCTGCATAGGATAGGTAGGCGTTAACCCTTGAACCTTCCCTTGTGATAATATACTTACTTTACTGGCTAATCAGTAGACGCGTTGTCCTTGAACTGTTCTGCCGTTTGTGTAAACGATAGTATACCTCACACAGATATTTTCCTGACATAGTTTCAGTTCTCATGGTTATGTCCATTTTGGCCGTGGACATCGTCCTGGTTCTGCAAGAGTTTTAAAGAATTGAGCCCTTACAATTCTTCTTTGAAGCGGCCCCACTTCTCTCTCACATAGGTGATTTCTTAATCAAGAGTATCCCGCAGTACTCCGCTCGGATTCCCGACGCTTAAGAATCATTAAAAGCATAGCTTAACCTTTCTCGTACGGGTATCACTGTTTTCATCATAGGAATGGGCTGGAGGGTAACCCCCACAGTGATCATACTTGGTCTATACAGTTTAGTTATCCCATTGAACCTAGATCTTGGGATCTCCAGTCAACTAGGTTGGGTTTCCACTGTTTCGACCTATTATTTCGTGGGCTTAAGTCCCATTCCCTTTGATGATTTCTCAACTAGATCTCTATTCAACCCTTTGGTTAACGGATCCGCAATATTTTCTTTTGACTTTACATAGTCAATTGTTATGATTCCAGTTGAGATTAATTGTCTAACGGTATTGTGTCGACGACGAATGTGTCTTGACTTACCGTTATACATGACATTCTGTGCCCTGCCAATAGCAGATTGACTATCACAATGTATACATATTGCAGGCACAGGTTTTGGCCATTCTGGAATATCTTCTAAGAACTGTCGTAGCCATTCAGCCTCTTCGCCGCTTTTATCTAAAGCAACAAACTCAGATTCCATCGTGGATCTGGTTATTACTGTCTGCTTAGAAGATTTCCATGATACTGCTGCACCTCCCAAAATGAACACATATCCACTGGTGGCCTTAGAATCCTGTATATCAGATATCCAGCTCGCATCTGAATATCCTTCTAGAACAGCAGGAAAACTAGTATAATGCAGCCCATAGTCACGAGTATATCGTAAGTACCTGAGTACTCTAACAATTGCTTTCCAGTGGTCATCCCCTGGATTACTCGTGAACCTGCTCAAACAACTCACAGTGAAGGCAATGTCTGGTCTTGTACAACTCATTAAGTACATTAGACTTCCTATCACTCTAGCATACTCTACTTGAGATATACTTTCTCCTCTATTTTTGGACAAATGTTGATTTAAATCAATTGGAGTTCTAGCCACACCAGAATCATCTTTATTGAATTTATCAAGTATCTTGTCCACATAGTGTGACTGACTCAATATAAGACCATTAGGCGACCTTATGATTTTAATACCCAATATTACATCAGCCGGTCCCATGTCTTTCATGTCAAATTTTGAATTCAACATATCCTTGGTAGATTTGATCATCCGATCATTGCTACCTGTGATTAGCATGTCATCTACATATAGACAAAGTATGACATACCCGTCTTCTGTATTCTTGACATAAACACACTTATCACACTCATTGATTTTGAACCCATTTGTTATCATGACACTATCAAATTTCTCGTGCCATTGTTTTGGGGCTTGCTTAAGTCCATACAAAGACTTCACAAGTTTGCAGACTTTCTTTTCTTTTCCTGGAGCTATACAACCCTCGGGTTGTTCCATATAAATTTCTTCTTCAAGATCTCCATTAAGAAAAGCTGTCTTTACGTCCATTTGATGGACTTCAAGATTCCGCAGTGCGGCAATCGCCAAAATCAATCTTATAGAGGTTATTCTCGTCACGGGAGAATATGTGTCAAAGTAGTCAAGGCCTTCTCGTTGTCTATATCCTTTTATTACAAGTCTTGCCTTATACTTATCAATTGTTCCATCTGCCTTCATTTTCCGTTTGAAAATCCACTTAGAGCCTAATGGTTTACTTCCTGGAGGAAGATCCACTAACTCCCAAGTATGATTTTGCAAGATAGAATCAATTTCACTCTTTATGGCTTCTTTCCATAAAGGACCCTCAGTTGAGCTTACAGCTTCTTTATACGTTTGAGGTTCGGCCTCTAGCATATAGGTCAGAAAATCTGGTCCAAACGATTTTTCTGTCCTTGCCCTTTTGCTTCGTCTAGGCTCTTCTTCCTCTTTTTCAGTTTCATAATTTTCTTCTTGGTCCTGACTATTCTCTTCGATAGTCTCGTACGTTCGTTTGGACGAACTTGGACCGTCTTCCTTGGAATTACAAGGAAATACATGTTCGAAAAACGATGCATTCCTAGATTCCATTATCGTGTTCTTGTGTATGTCAGGGTTTTTAGATTCATGCACAAGGAACCGATATGCACTACTGTTGTGGGCATAGCCAATGAAGATGCAATCAACCGTTTTAGGACCTATTCTCATCTTCTTTGGCCCGGGTACCAACACTTTAGCAAGACATCCCCATACTCTCAAGTATTTGTAGGAAGGCTTCCTTCCTTTCCATAGTTCGTATGGGGTTTTGTCCTCTTTCTTCCGGGGAATCTTATTTAGAAGATAGTTAGCCGACAAAATGGCTTCCCCCCACATGTTCTGTGGCAAACCAGAACTTAACAACATTGCATTCATCATATCCTTTAAGGTACGATTCTTGCGTTCAGCCACACCATTTGACTGAGGAGAATAAGGTGGCGTGACCTCATGAATAATACCATGTTGTGCACAAAATTCACCAAATGGTTCCACATATTCACCACCACGGTCACTTCTTACCATCTTAATTTTCTTATTAAGTTGATTCTCAACTTCTTGCTTATAAAGAACAAATTTCTCTATAGCCTCATCTTTGCTTTTAAGCAAATACACATAACAATATTTTGTGCTATCATCGATGAAAGTGATAAAATACTTATTACCACCTCTTGTTTGAACAAACTTTAAGTCACAAACATCGCTATGAATTAATTCAAGTGGTTCAGTATTCCTTTCAATTGTTTGAAATGATGATCTTGTTTGTTTTGCCTCAACACAAGTTTCACACTTATGTTTTGAATCAATTTCAAAAGCGGGTATGTGATCCAAGTTAATTAATCTACGCAATGTATCAAAATTAACATGTCCTAGTCTACCATGCCATAAGTTAGAAAACTCAAGCAAATAAGCGGAAGACTTCTTATCTTTATTGATGGATTTAGGCTTAACAGCCATTACATTCATTTTCCACATTCCATCTTTCACATAACCCCTTCCCACATACATTCCATATTTAGACAAAACAATTTTCTGGGCCTCAAAAACCATCTTGAAGCCATGTAAGCTCATCAGTGTTCCGGAAATCAGATTCTTCCGGATATCCGGCACGTACAGCACATTGTGCAGCTTGACTTCCTTTCCGGACGTCATCTTCAGGAATACAGTCCCTTGACCCTTGATCTCAGAAGTTGCAGAATTGCCCATATACAGCTTCTCCCCAGTTTCCAAAGGAACTAAGTCAGCAAATGCAGCTCTATCTGCACAGATATGACGGGTAGCACCCGTATCTAGCCACCACTCCTTTGGGTTAGAGTCCATCATGTTGACTTCAGAAACCACAGCCGAAAGACTGATTTCAGCTACCTCTTGGGTGACAGCATCCACCACATTGGCCTCTTTCTTCTTGTTTCTTTTCGGCAGTCTACAATCAGCCGACTTGTGACCCATTTTGTCACAATTGAAACACTTTCCTTGGAATTTTGGCTTTTTCGAAACTCCACCTTTAGGTCCCAGCTTGGACCCCGAGTTGTTGAACTTCTTGTTCTTCGAGCCTTGACCATGCTCCACTATATTAGCCTTAGCGGAATTGGCAACAACAGTGTTGGAGAGCTTCTTCTCCGAACCTCTATTATCCTCCTCAATGCGAAGTCTCACAATGAGGTCTTCCACGCTCATTTCCTTTCTCTTGTGCTTCAAATAGTTCTTGAAGTCTTTCCACGCAGGGGGTAGCTTCTCTATAATTGCTGCTACCTGAAAAGACTCGCTAATAACCATTCCTTCAGCATGAATTCCGTGAATGATTAATTGCAGCTCTTGAACTTGACTGATGACGGTCTTGGAATCTACCATCTTAAAGTTCATGAACTGTCCCACCAAGAACTTTTTAGCACCGGCATCTTCAGACTTGTACTTACGATCCAAGGACTCCCACAGTTCCTTGGCTGATCCCTTCATGCTATATACACTATAGAGTGAATCCGACAAGCCATTCAGAATATAATTCTGGCATAGGAAATCAGAATGCTTCCACGCATCAACAGCATGCACCACTTGAGCATCTGTCTCATCCTCTCTAATCGAAGGAGGATCCTCTCTCAGGAATCTCGCAAGATTCAGAGTGGTCAGATAAAACAACATCTTTTGTTGCCACGTTTTAAAATTCAATCCGGTGAATTTATCCGGTTTCTCATTATGATTAACCGGAACCGAGACCGCCAAAGGCTGCGTTGAAGA
Organism: Ficus carica; assembly: GCA_009761775.1. Classification (NCBI taxonomy): domain Eukaryota; kingdom Viridiplantae; phylum Streptophyta; class Magnoliopsida; order Rosales; family Moraceae; genus Ficus; species Ficus carica. Next base: position 7,583 of record VYVB01000451.1, read on the forward strand.
CGAGGCTACACGAGGTGATGGAGCCGGTGTCACAGATGGATTCTCAGTTGGTACGATGTTCATGTTTTCAGCCATTTCTGAAAACAAACCAAATATTAGAACTAAGCTAATTACCAATATAGCAAATAAATACTATAACCGTAAGGTCAATTAAAGAAAAATTATAAACTTATAACTATTATATATATATATATATATATATAAAAGAACAAACGTTTGGAAAGAAAACGTTTTTAATAACAATAAAAACGTTTTTAATAACAAACATATATATACATATATAAAAACTGGAAAAACTAAAACTGGAAAAACCAAAAGCCGTGTATATATGAACTAAACTTATATATATAAATGTTATCCAAAAAGAAGTAACATATATATACAACCTGGAAAGCGTTAGCAGATTTTGTTTTTTAAATAAATAGAACTTCCGTGTATATATATATATATATATGTAATCTGGAAAAGCCAAAACCGTTAGCAATACTTTGGTTTTCCAAATAATTAGATTAAGCAAAATATGTATAAAGAATACCAACTGTAAGAAAACGTTAGCAATTCTTTGACAACAAAATATGTAAGCAATTCCGTTCGAGTCCGAACAACCTGTCCGTCGTCTATGGACGAATCTGTTTTAAGATTGTTAGAACTAATATAGCAAGAGAGACATAAACAACGAACAAGTAAATTCAATTATAACGAAAATGATTACATCAAAACTCAACCTCAACTCGTAGGAACCCAAACAAAAGTGTAGAACGTCGAGGCACGTGAATCACGCTTTCCTTAAAACAGATTCGTCCCCTCCGGTAAAGTGCTCGAGGCTTCAATGGACGTCTGTCTCCCAGGATACAACGACAACAACGGTAGTCTAGCACAATCGAAAACCGCTCCGGCGAACTTGAAATCAAAGTCTTCCCTCTATCACCAAAACTCAAAACCCGAACTCGACTACAACAAGGAAAACCGAAAAACAAGAGAAAGAAACTTGTGCTTGTGCTCGGATTTAGTGTGTGTTTTTAGGGTGTGGTTTTCAAGCATGGGGAGGCCTCCTTTTATAGCTTCCAAAATCAGGTGTTACAAAACCGAATTCATGAGGTTTTAAATTCGGATTTAAAGCTGCCTCATTAACATTTGGAAGATGAACAATTTCCAGAATATGAAAAGATGAAGCTGTTCATATTCTTTAATAAATTCGGAATTATGTTGGAAGAAGAAAAAAAATTCCAAAACAAAGCCCGCACAAGGGCAAGCTCGACGAACCGGCATTCGCGTCGCCCACGTCGTGCGGGCGCACACATTGGGCCCCTAACCCACCGGGGCTAGGATTTGCACCCCCCCCCCCCTGCGCGTGAGAGAGCATCTTGGGTTCACAATCTTACCCAAGTCCAAAAGTGCAAATCCTTATAAAGTCCATCATGCTTTCATTCCTAAGCAATGTGGGACTCCACATTTACAACCAACTTTCCAACAAAATTCCATTACAATGGGCACACTTTGAGCATCAATTTCTCATTCACCCGAATACCATTTTGAGTGTATGAATATATGAATTCGATCTCCTCGCGACGGAGAACGCAAATCCACCAAGACCCGTTAATTTTACGAAGTGGGTCCCACTCAAATTTGGACCTCAAATGGTTTGAAAACCATTTTTCCAACAGAGGATAAGAAAATAATACCTATCTTTTATTCTGTCTCGTTGCTATTTCTAATCATGACATCCAACATTATTACATGAAGAAGTGAAGAAAATTCGAAGAATCAGACAATTGATCAAGGAGGAGCCAAGCCTTGCATTTCGAAAGCATAAATATTATATATATATAAATATATTTTTTGATCTTAACATATATAAAAGAGCCAATATTATTCTCTCTTCTTTTGCCATGTGTACCCATTGTTTCTTGTTTGTTGTTGTTGTTTTTTTATTTATTTATTTATTAATCTTTTATCATTTTCTTTCTTTTATCCTTATTATCCTTTTCTTCTCTCATTTATTTTCTTTATACTTTTGTTAGTTCTTTTATCTTTTTCGTTTCTCATTACATATATATACATATACATATACATAATCCTTTGCATATCTATTCAATGATTTATATATGGTTGAAAAGGGTTTTTTGTCTAAATTCTTTTGAAATTTTGTTAATAAGTTTTGGTTTTTTTTTTTTTGGTAAGTTTTGTATGAAGTTTTGATTTTTTGTTTCTTTTTCTTATTTTGTCGTTTTATACTTTTTCTTTTCTTTTTTTAATTTTCTATTTAAATTCTTATATTTTTTTTACACAATATATTATTCATACGCTCAACTACTAAAAAGAAAAACATAAACAATTTCAAGCCTTAAAATAAAAAATTTCACATTATAACATGAACAGTATATATACAAAGAAAAGACTTAAAATCATTACGTATTGGTGCGAGAGCAAAGACAGTACTAATCTTTTTCTTTGATTACACATGTAAAAATTTATACTTCTGATGATAATATGACTGATGATTTATTTGGATCACATTTCTTTGGTATTTGATTTAGATATAATATATGTGTATATATTTTACATCTGAATACTTCTATTGCAATGGAATGTGTCTTTAGATATCAATATTGAAATGTAAATGCATGTAAAAATAAAGACAGTGTTTTAAAATGTGTGTTCAAATGATAAATAGTATTATATTGATATTTGTTATAAAAAAGAAAGTTATATATTCATATGCAAAACACTAACTGAATACTATAATATATTGGAAAAAATATTTCAATTAAATGGGGGATTAAAACTGCGCCCCATAAGTATTACACCCAGATCGGCAATGTGCATAAGCTTTACTCTCATGTATGTACACACATATATACACACCTATTTACAAAATTTAAATATATATATATATATATATGACTAAGGAATTAAATACCATGTATATTATAATTCAATTACTTAACCCTCTCGTATCACCAAAACGCTACCAAACAAATTACAACAATATTATGACCTTTAGCATCACTAAAAGAAGCTTCTTTCTCATTCTACTTGGTTGGTTCAACCCCCTTTTCTACTCTAACTTAAGAATTTCCATCTCAATTATTCCTTCCTTGTTAGACGTTACTCTTCCACATTTTCAAAAGAACAAAAAAATAATAGATTAAATTTAGAAATAATAACCATTTATTGACCAACTCTTCCCACTAATTAAATGTAATAATACCAATTATATAAATTAAACTAATTATTGATTATTTCTTGAGACTTTAGACACGTATCTACGATAAGACCAGCATTTTCAAGACCAATCTTCTTCCTCTACCACATCTTCTTCCTCTACCACATTCTTCAATCAATAGATGCAAGTATATTTGTATGTGTCTTTTTATTTATTATAAATTGTTTTGTTTTTGCTCAAAAAATTTTTTTTTTCAAAAATGTATTAGTTGAATTTGTAGCATATTGCCATATATTAATGATTTGATTAGTGGTGAATATACAGATTGAAGTGTAAAATTTTTCAAAAATAAATAAATAAAATCCCAAATGGATTTCTGAGTCCAAATTCTCAGATAACCAAACACTGCCAACCAAAATCACCACCCTAATTAACAAGCAAGCACTAGAAAAAACACAAAACCTCCTTTGACATATTTTCTTTGGTTTGGTCCAACAGCCAATTTCCCAAAAAAAAAAAAAAAAAAAAAAAAAATGTACCTTATTCCAAGCTGGTTCAATCCCATCTCCATAATCACCTTCTTCTCCCAAACCCTGTGGCGAAAATCACTAAACCCGACACTGAAAAACTCGACAGACATGGCGGTTTGTTCTCCGCAGCAACCGGGCAACAATGAAGATGACACCGCCATACTCTTCTCAACCTCAGATTCCCATGAAGAGTCCACAACCAGCCCTTCCTCTTTCTACCACTCTCCACACTCACATCACACCAAAACCACTTACAAACTCACGGTCACAAATCTCTCCTACACTAGTCACCCAAACATCTCTTTTCCCTTCTCTTTCATTCCCTTCCTCCGCAAGCCTAATCCCATTTGCATACTCAAATCCGTCTCTTTCACCGCGAAAAGCTCAGAAATCCTCGCCGTTGTAGGCCCTAGCGGCACGGGGAAATCCACTCTCCTCGGCGTAATCTCGGGCAGGGTACTTAAAGATAATAAGCACTTTGATCCTAAGACTATCTCCATCAATGATCATTTCATAAGTGATCCTTCCCAATTGAGAAAGATATGCGGATTCGTTGCACAAGACGATAATTTGCTTCCATTGTTGACGGTAAAAGAAACGTTTATGTTCAGCGCCAAGTTTAGGCTTCGACGAATGAGCTCGAAAGAGAAAGAAGCAAGAGTTGAGAGGCTGATGGAGGAGCTTGGCCTTCTCAATGTGGCTGACACTTTCGTTGGCGACGAAGAGAACAGAGGAATATCGGGTGGAGAGCGAAAGAGAGTCTCGATCGGTGTGGAAATGATTCAGGATCCTCCGATTTTGCTCCTTGATGAACCGACTTCAGGCCTAGATAGCACTTCAGCTCTACAAGTTATCGAGCTTCTGTCGATGGTGGCGAGAACAAAGCGAAGAACCGTCATTCTTTCGATCCACCAACCAAGCTATAGAATCCTTCAATACGTCTCAAACTTCTTGATCCTCTCTAGAGGCTCGGTCGCTCATAACGGTAACCTTGAATCTCTTGAGGACACCATAGCCAAACTCGGTATGCAGATCCCGATTCAGCTAAACGCGCTCGAGTTCGCCATGGAAATTATCCAAACACTAGAAGATCATTCATATTCCAAAACTTACCATTCTGATGTTGAATTGCTTGGTGAGCCATTCTCACACTCCATGTGGCCGGACCAAGAAAGACTTGGTTATGTTCAAGAACTAAACAGAACGCAAAATATCGGCGCTTGTTGTTTCGCGAACTTGTTCGAGATCATGTTTCTATGCTCGAGATTTTGGAAGATCATTTACAGGACAAAACAGCTGTTCCTTGCTAGAACATTGCAGGCACTTGTGGGGGGATTTGGGCTAGGAAGTGTGTACACAAAAGTGAGGAAAGACGAAGGAGGAATAGCCGAAAGATTAGGCCTTTTCGCGTTTAGTCTCAGCTTTCTTCTCTCCTCGACGGTTGAGGCGCTTCCGATATATCTCCAAGAGAGAAGAGTTCTTATGAAGGAAGCCTCAAGAGGAGCCTACAAAATCTCATCCTACATGATAGCAAACACCATTGTTTTCTTGCCCTTCTTATTTGCTGTGGCCATTCTCTTCGCCGTCCCGGTTTATTGGATAGTGGGACTAAACCCCTCCTTCTATGCCTTCTCCTTCTTCACATTTGTAGTTTGGCTCATTGTCTTGATGGCTAGCTCCCTAGTCCTCTTCCTAAGCGCGGTGTCGCCGGATTTCATATCGGGGAACTCCCTCATCTGCACGGTTCTCGGCGCTTTCTTTCTCTTCTCGGGTTACTTCATCCCCAAGGAAAGCATACCAAAGTACTGGCTCTTCATGTACTATGTGTCTCTGTATAGGTACCCACTTGACACTTTGCTCACAAATGAGTATTGGAGTGTGAGAAATGAGTGTTTCTCTTGGCATCAGGCAAAGTGTTTGCTCACCGGAAATGATGTGTTGAAGAGTAGAGGATTGGACAAAGATCCTAGGTGGATCAACGTTGGAATCATGTTTGGATTCTTTGTGTTTTATCGTGTGCTTTGTTGGTTTATTCTCTCTAGGAGGGCTTCAAAAACTACGTTCTAATTCATGTAATTTATTTTATCAGAAAAATACTGTTGATATCAACTTTAATGGTAAATATTGAATACCAACTTATTTAATATGTGAGTTGTCGTTCTTTTATTGATAAATATTTTAAAAAAATTAATACATCAATTTATTGCATCTATCATCAAATATATAACACATTAGTTGTTAAAAAATTAATATTAGAATTGATGCCTGTAAGACTACTTATTTTATTATTACGTTATAGTACTCTTAGCTGACAGCTATTCGTTTGGATTTTAATAGAAGTTTTTTTATTTTGCTTTTGTAAAGCTCTTAAAAAGTCAGCTTTGTAAAAGATACGATAGAATTCCATAGAAGTAATTCTCAAATAATCACCTCATATTTATGTATGGAGATGAATAGATTCACTCGATTAAACTATATTTTTATATTTTTAATTTCAAGTTATTTCTATAATTAAACTTTTAACTAAGATTTTTTTTTAATCGAAGAATGTGCTAGGATGCTCTTACCAAAACACTACCGTTTCATTTAAATAGAGGATCTACAATCAAAGAGATCAGATTCATCTGATTGATAACTGCGAGGCTGTTTGATTGATCCGTTTGAGTTATAGTTGAGTTGAGTTTTTTTTTTTTTTTTTTTTTCCTTTGAGGGAGTTAAGTTGAGTTGAGTTGAGTTTTAGAATTGTCGATTTGGAAAATAAATTGTTTGGAGATAAAATATGTTAAAACTTGAAATATGTTTGGAAAAAAATATATCAACATTGATATTGTTTCGTTTCTCTCGAAATTATACATAAATTTAAAAAAAAAAATCTCATTTTGACTTAATATAATAAAGATAGACTTTTGAAATTTACGTTTTTAAAAAAGATTTAAAGATGTTAATAGTAAAATTATATTTTGAATTAAAGAAAAAGATAAAAAAAACTATTTAAATTATTTGATTGAAGTGAATGTGCCAAACATCACCTACAACTAAATTCTAAAGATCTTTGCTTTTGATCCTTTTATGCGAATTTTTGAAGCTTATAGCTTTTATATTATATGACAATGATTCATGTTTTTAACTGAATCAATCGTATAAAATATATCAAGTTCATTTTTTTAATCCAAAGTGATTGGTTTATCTTCGCTTTTTACTCTCTCTCTCTCTATATGTTGTGTGTGTGTGTGTGTGTGTGTGTATATATATATATATATGCTTGCACCCGTAGTGAAGGAACTTCCCCAACTCTGCTTTCACCTTTTCCGGAACTTTAAAGAACAGGCCAGTTTACCCTGTCGGACAAGGAAGTTTACCCTGTCGGTAGAGAAAAGAATTGTGGGCTTAATTCACTCCAAAAATAATAAGAATAATATAATAAGAGTTATTTTAATATATAATATTTTGATGAAAATAATTTAAGTAAGAAATAAGATTTTAAAATATTCAAAATAAATAATAAATTTATTAAGTTAATAGAAAATTTATTAGAAAAAAAAATAATTATTATGGGCTTGACTAATCTCCCTTATAAGATCTGAGAATTCTCTAGTAGGTCGAGAGGAAAAAAATAAAAAAATCATGATTAGATACAATTTTAAATCGTTTGATTTTTATTAAATTTCAGTAAATTGAAAATTTTTATTTAATTTGATATGATTTTGATATGATATAAGTTTTATGATTGCATTTAACCCATAAGGTTTTTTCATATTTATGATAAATTGTTTTTGAGATATGCGAAAAAATGACCTTTTTTAAGTATTTAAAAATTCAAGTTTCGTTAAATTAATAAAATGATCATTTTTTTAATGCTCGATCGGCGATTGATCACTTGATAGGTGGTCAATCATTGATTAGTTGATATCAATATATATTTTTATGATCAATCAATTGATTATGATCAATAATCGAATGAGTTAATCAACATTTTCATAATCAATGACCATTTTCTTTTTTTCTTTTTTTAAAGTTCTTTCGTAGTAAAAAAAAAAAAAAACCCAAAACCACGCATTTATCTAATATTTCCATTTTTTGTGTATCTTTTTTCTTGCTAATTTTACCTCTTTAATACGTTTAGAGGCAAAAGACAGCAAAAATTGTTTATTATCCGTAATGTAAAGTTTGTTGGCTAAAGTACCAAACATTATTTAATTACAATAGAAAACTGTTTAAAGAAAGATGAAAGACAAGGTTTTGCAATGCCAAACAAAACAATGAACATTAAATTTTTTTTTTTTGAAAGATTTACAAAAAATTTATTAAGAAAAATATCTTGCAAACCTAATCCATAAAAGAACCTAAAGAATCAAAAAGTATTATAATAAGATTGAACCAAACAAAAATAAAGACGAGACTATAAAGGAAAAGAGTATATTTTTAGACAACAATACTATTTACTAATTTTGAATACCTTCCCATTTATAAGACTTTTTATTCTCATGATATATACAAATATATATATATATATATATTTGCAATACCAAGTTTGTCAATTTATCTCAAGAATTTGAGCTGTTGTATAATTGGTTAATATGTTTATTAGTAATAAATCAGTCGTGATTTATCTTCTTATCCAAAACATATTTTATTTCTCCCATTTATAAGACTTTTTATTCTTATGTTATTTACAAATATATATTTGGAAATACCAAGTTTCTCAATATATCTCAAGAATTTGAGAAGTTGTATAATTGGTTAATATGTTTATTAGTAATAAATTAGTCGTGAATATTTATACTTCTTATCCAAAACATATTTTATTTCTTTATTTAATTTTAAAAATCCTAAAAACTACTTGGATCCTGTCTGGTGACACATAATCATCCACTGAACCACGTTGCTAGAAAAAATAGAGTGCACATAATATATTTATCTTTTTTCTCTCTCATCATCTTTTACACTAAAAAAATCCTTTCTTTATATCTTAATAATAACAAAATATGGTGTACACCTTAACAAATTATCATAATTATGATTATAGATATAATCTATCGATAATTTTATATACAAATTTTTTATAAAATATAGAATTTAAATTCTCTGTCTAATATTTAAAAAATAAACATCGTGATTATACGTAACTTTATTATAAGATTTTCTCATTATTAAAATTTAAAAAAAAAATTAAACATCATTTATAGCTATTTAAAGAAATAATAAATAAACAGCATTTACTCCAAATTTTTTTATTTAATTTGGGTCAGACACTGCAAATTGTTTTTTTTTTTTTTTGGTCATAATGTAACCGTACTTTTTCTCTTTAAAAAAAAAAAAAAAAATACTTGTCATTGCTCCGGGTCTTCGTTCCAGACTCGGACTCTCTGTTCCTCTCTCTTTCTCTCTCTCTCAAAGTCTCTGCAGTTTTTACTGGTTCGTCTCTCTCTTCAGCCATTTTCCTTTCCTTTGATTTTCTTTTTTTTTCGTTATGTTTTTGTCGGTTAATAAAGTGCCTGCATTTACAAAACAATACATGATTTGTTGATCTCTCTGTTTCTGTTACTGATTCTGCTTAGTAGTGACCCATTTGGATTTTTTAATTATTTCTCCAGATCTGTACGTGGCAATTCGTTACACTTTTAAAATTATAGTTTATTTGGCCATTTTCCTTGATTATTTTGTTCAATTTCTGGGATAATTTCAGATATTTCTTTCCTTTTTTTTGTTTTTCAATCTTTTTTTATTAGTTTAATGATGCCTAATTCTATTGGGTAATATGTATATACATGTCTTCATACGTATGTATGTATATATACATTGATGAATTGACTTGGCAATTCAATTCCTTAATTTTGTGATGCAGAGTGGTTTTTGCACTTGACGTGCTTGTGATTGGCTCAGAAGAAAGTGTGAGAAAGTGGGCAGTGTTTTTTTGTTCAGAACTTTGAGTAGGAAAGCTTGTTGTGGAAAGGTTTAATGGATTGATATTGAAGTGTTTTTGTGGATAACAAAACTGGTTGAATTGATTTGTTGATGATTTTTGGTTTGATGATCCTTTTTTGAGACATAAAGATGATTGGGAGAAAAAACATGGGGCGTCCGTCGCCAATGCTTCTCGTTCTTTTGGCGCTTGGGTTTTTCTTTGCAACATATAATCTGTTGACTATCATAATACACAGCAGATCTTCCAACTCCGGCAGTTTGGCTGCTGATGGGTCGGAGTTGTCCAATCCCTTGATTCAGATGCCTGAAGAAATTAGGAGAGCGGCGAGTTCGAACTTGAAGTTTCATGTTGCCCTTACGGCGACTGATGCTCCTTATAGCCAGTGGCAATGTAGGATCATGTATTACTGGTATAAGAAGATGAAGGACATGCCCGGATCAGACATGGGAAGATTCACTCGGGTTTTGCATTCAGGAAGTCCGGACAATTTGATGGAGGAGATTCCGACCTTTGTTGTTGATCCACTTCCACAGGGCTTGGATAGGGTGAGAATTTTTTTTTTTTTTTTTGCCATTGTTATTACAGTTCTCTCACCTTGTTTACGAGATAAGTAGAGGTTATAAGCTATATAAATAACGTTAGTTTGCAAATTTCCTTGTCTTATTTCTATGCCTTTTGCTTTTCTAGCTGAAGAATTTTACAGTGGTAACCAACTCACTGCAATAAAGGTTAGGGAATAACATCATACGCATATGATATAGAATTGAACCGCGTTGGATAACCCGAATCCATATTTATTAATGCATATCTTCTTGAGATTACTGAAACCGATAGAAAGTCAACTGAGTCGGATATGTTTAGTTCTGTATTCCATTAGTTCTACAGAATTGATTGGGTTTAGCTTCGATATGTTTATTCTAACGCAGATTCTTATTGCTGTTCTTTTTGTTATTATTATTATTATTATTATTATTTTCAGCTTCATGGTATACCAAGTTGCTGACAATCAATTTGTTGATTCTCCTTTATGTTTGTACACAGGGTTATATTGTCCTGAATAGACCGTGGGCTTTTGTGCAATGGCTGGAGAAAGCCACGATAGAGGAAGAGTTGGTTTTCGATAACTCATGTTACGATAAAGTTTTTCCCTTTCTACCTTGGTCAAATCTGATATCCGATAATTTTCTCTTCTGTGGTTGCTGCAGATACATTCTTATGGCAGAACCGGACCATGTATTTGCAAATCCTTTGCCCAATTTGGCTAAAGGAAATCAACCAGCGGCATTTCCATTTTTTTATATTAAACCTGATAAAAATGAAAAGATAATTAGGAAGTTTTATCCGGCGGAAAAAGGCCCAGTGAATAACGTTGATCCCATTGGCAATTCTCCAGTAATCATTAAGAAGGTAAATGCTTTCTATTGCTATCCCAGTTTGTGAAATAACCTAGGATCACATAGAAATAATCTAGGACGGCCCAAATAATTTGTAGAAGAATATGCGGACTGCATTAGACAGTTTCTTCTTAGTCATCGTAATTACGGCCAACCTTTTTCTCTTTCTGCCATACCAATATTGTGTTAAAATATGGTATTGACAAATAATTCTATTTCAGTCCCTGCTAGAGGACATTGCTCCCACGTGGGTGAATGTTTCGTTGAGAATGAAAGATGACCCAGAGACCGATAAGGCTTTTGGATGGGTGCTTGAAATGTAAGTAGCAGTTAACAAGATCCGACATTTTATTTGTTTCTCTTTGTGGGCTGTGAAATATCCTGATATAATGTTGATAGAAATATTGTTTTCATCTTGAATCAAGGTATGCATATGCTGTAGCATCCGCCTTGCATGGCGTGCGCCATGTTCTTCGGAATGATTTCATGCTTCAGGTTTGATGATATCTTTTTTGTTTTTCTTTTCCGTTTTGTTATATATTATTTCAAGTCGCATTAATGTAAATCGCTTTGACCTTTCAGCCTCCATGGGATTTGGAAGTTGGTAACAAGTTTATCATTCACTATACATACGGATGTGACTACAATTTAAAGGTATCTCTCAATTATGCAAATGCAGGCAAGCGTGAGTGTACACGCACAAACACATAGAAAGCTTATGGCTTGATCTTATCAAAAGTCTTTATCTGTAAGTAAGGGGTGTAGATCCTGGGGTAAAAAAGAAAAAAGGCAAAAACTACGGTTCCTAAACTTTGTTCTTTCTGTGTATGCTAACAAAGTAAGATGCATCGTCAGCTATCCTTCAGTTTCTTAAGGTGTTCATTTCATGTGTGGTTAGGGAGAACTGACTTATGGAAAAATGGGAGATTGGCGCTTTGACAAAAGATCGTATCTTAGTGGTCCTCCACCGAAAAACCTTTCATTACCCCCTCCAGGAGTTCCTGAAAGTGTGGTAAGTTTATTAATTTCCATCTTACTGAATCAAATTGTAGAGCTGTTAATTTTCAAAGAACAAAAATATATATGGTAGAGCTTTTGTATGGATAGTCAATTAATCCTGGTAATTATCAGAATCTCCTCCCATTGAAAGGCAGACCTGTATTTAGCTCAATAGACTGTTACAGATTTGGTAGAACATGTAAGTTATCATATTGGCTCTAATGTGTGGGTGGTCTCTATTTTTGGCATAGGGTTTCAAATTTCCTATTTATACCAAAAGATAAAATGTTGTGTTGTGTTGTGTTTTAAACTCGGAAAAAATTGCCTATTTCTGAACCATTAAATTGCTTTGTTATTAAAACAACTAGTTGTTGGATTTAGAATTCTAAAATCTGGAAAAATAATTTTAAAAAAACAAAACAAAACAAAACAAGACAAAAGTTTATGGGATTCGGATCATGTGAAAACGTACTGCAAAAGTCTTAAAAAAGGAGCACTGACAGAAGAAAGAATGACAAGAAATTAATAGGTAGGGCTTCTCTTCTCCACGCGTTATTCTCATAAAAGTTTTTCCTCTCCATTGGCTCATACTCTTTTTCACATTGCAACCAATTGTCCAAAAGATGACAACTTCTAAACGTCGCTCGCCTCATCATAGATTTCCCCATTCATGTCTTTGTGTTGATAAGTGCACGAATGTTGCAAATGATGTTGAGCCTATGCCTGGATAAAGTCGGTGTAATACAATTGTTGTCGGGTCAAAATCTTATTTCTGATAAATCTACATATTCAAGGATCACTTATGGCTTGAAATTTTAGTTTATGGCTGTGGTATATGTAAATTGTCCAATTATATCTGTTACTTGCAGGTGAGGCTTGTGAAAATGGTGAATGAGGCTACTGCAAATATTCCTGGGTGGAACACCTTAAGTTAACGAGAGAAGTGAAAAGTTATGAAAAGTTATTTTCATATATCTTTGTTATACTGTTTAGGGGTCAATAGAAACTGCATGAAACAGAGGAGAATGAATGGTACAGATAGTGTGTGAATGTCTTGGAAGAAGTCGAACAAGGAGTCTTTGTTGTCGACACTTCAAAATACAAACAATGGAGGTCACAAAATTCTTTTGTACACTAGATTCTTTTTTACCCTTTTTGCTCGTTTGGTAAACATTCGCTGAAGGGAGCTTATAGGAAGTTTTATTAAGTAAATTTTGCTGATAGTAAGTTACGAGTCTCAGTATCGAGTTTTCAGCAGGTAAAGTGTACTGAAAATTCTGCAGATAAGGAAATTATTACTTTTGCTTAGTTGGTGCTTTAATTAACACTTCAACCATCCTTGTATGGATGTTCTAACAAGAAGGAAAATCCCAAGCATCACTAGATGATCACCAACCTTTTATTACGCTTCCACCAACCTTTACACGAACAATGAACAAATCGATAAATACAAAAACCAGTTCGACCCCGTGAAGTTGAGATGTAATCCAGCTAAACTTCTGGGGTTGCTTGTATAATATCGTCTAAGATATGCTTATTCTAGACTTGCCCAGCTGTTCATTAGCCTAAATTTAGCATTTCTGAAGACACTGGACTGTAATCATCATGATTCAATTCCATCTCTTTGCTTCTTTTCTGTAAATATATTTCTAGTCTACATATATATATATATATATAGCTATAATAATTACCGTTTTCTATTGATATATATAAATATATATGTATATATTTAGATTTCCTCTTATGGGTGTTGATTTGGGGTCATAGAAGGTGATCTTGTGGTGAGGGAAGGCCTCATCTGGACAATCTGTTCTTCATCAACGCCCATTCTCTTAGCATAAAGTCCTGCCTCAAAGAAACGTTTCACTGCATCTTCCATGTAATCTTTCCCTTCCTTGACAGTCATGTCTTTCCCGATCTTCTCTGGGTAACTTGTGAGTGTGTTGTGCCCTTTCAGAACTGCCGCAAGCTGCATTAGCTCCTGCTGAAACTCCGACAGCTTCGCCTCTTCCTTTGCCTCCCCTTTCCTGATCTTCACTGGCGTTGGTAGTTTCTCTGCTCAAAATTTCAGGTATCGGACTCGTTAAAAGCACAATACTAGTGTTATTTGATGTTAGGTGGTGCTAGGTACCACTACTTAAAATAGACGAGTCTCACAAGTATGGGATCCACTTGTGGGACTCGCTTATTATGAATGGTGTTATTGGATACCGTTGATGCTCGTTATTTATATTTAAAACACCATGGAGTAGGCATTTGATCAATTGAATATCTAGATCTAATGTTCAAGCATTTTTTTTTTCACTTATTTTTATGACAAATTATGACAAGATGACCACCACAATTTTATCATAAAGTAACACATGAATATATGACCCCAGCTGTATGAGCTTTGGTAAAAATGTGACTAACCTGGGCAGTCAATTCTGGGTTGTGTTCTCTTTTGGAAAATTCCTTCAAACGTTCCCGCCCATTCATCCCTCTTGGTTAGGAAAGGAGAGGGGAGGTTGAAGAGTTTCTTCACCGTCGCCGGGATTGAAGAGTGTTCGAATTCCGATGTTGGAAATGGTGATCCGTTAGGTCCATGAACAACTGCGTAATCAAGTAGAGTAGTTTAGAGAGAGGATGGATTTTGAATGAGAAATTTACTTCTAATAGAAAAAAAAGAAGAAGAATGAGGCCGTTTTAGTTACTTTTGCATTTTTTTTCCTTTTTCTTTTTTAACGGTATTGGATATATGATTCCAACTTAATAAAAAGAAATAAAAACACTCGTAGATTTCTAACTTTATTGCTCTGTCTAAAACCCTCCCTTCACATCCCCTGATTTAACCCCAATGAGAACTAGTTAATCTATATTTATATGCTTACTAAAATAATTGCTAAATACTAGTATTTCTTCAACTATTTACTAAATAAAAGTAGAAAAATGAATTATTTAGTACAATTTCTCAATCCACCAAGTAAATTCTACAAACCAATTAACTTTTGGGCAGCAAATTACATGTTTAGACACAACAAAAATCCGTCAGCAAATCCAAGTTTCATCTCAATTTCACAAGATATGTCAACCCAATTAGAAAAATAGGAAAAAAAATATATATATATTCCTTTAGCTAAATCCAGTTTCTTTCTAGTTTCATTTGATTTTCTTTACTTTTGGGAACAACTTTTTGACATCTATGCATGCTTTTCCGAGTCATCCTTTTTTATTTTTTTATTTTTTTATTTTTTATTTTTTTAATTTTTTATCTTCAAACCTAAGTTTTTATGCCTTGGACATGTCCCTATGTACTTGGCATAGAATTAAACAAGGATATCTCAACAAACTTCTTTAAAGTCATTTCAATCCACCCTTTAATGTGAAAAATAAATAAATAAAGCAAATAAAGCAAATTAAAGCACAACCAACAGTACGCTAACCTACCCAATAATTATCTCATTTCACACACTAGTCATCAACACATCAAATGAGGTGTAATTGGTTAAGAAAAGTGACAAAAATAGGCATTGTTTTTCATGCCCTCTCCATTTATAAATGTTGCGGGTAAGCTGGACACTCAACTAAAAAAGTACTAACAAATTTTGCATTGACAATAGAGTGAGAGAAGCCAATTAAAATGGATGGACCTCAAAATTGGACAAGTGAGAGTGACCCCAAATTTGTCCAAACTTTTTTTAAAAAAAGTAGTGTGAAATAACTTAACAAGAAGTAGGCATGTGACTTGAAGCTCAACTGAAAGCGAAACCATCGACATGACTTGCCCAATATTTCTACTTTTTAGGCTTTGGTTGTGTGTAGATATGAAGATGAAACAAAATAACAATATCGTAAATAAGGTTGATCTTGTTCTTGATCTTGTATGGTTCTTGATCAAACTAGTAGCTGTCGATTCCTAGTAGCTGTGATAAAGACAAGTGGCTGTCGATTCCTAGCCTATATGAAAATATCATGTACTATATATATGTGAGCCTTCGTATATATACAAGTCCTATTACTTTAAGCAAGGTTTGTATCATTGACAGATAACCCAACAAGAGAATGTGGGAATGCAATTGTTTCCATTGGAAAGTGACCAAAAAATTTGTTTAATATTATAGCAAAAATTAGCTGTACTACTTGTATCTAAAAAAATATATATTTAATAAATGATTACATGTATAATGTAAAAATCATTTAATAATTGATTCTAATATAAACAATGGCGGAGGGAGGGGGGCTGGGGCCATGGCCCGCCTAGCTTTTTTTCTTTTTTAATTTTAATATAGTAGGTTTCTTTTTTATTTTTAAATTTAATATAATGTGTGTATAAATTAGTCTCGGCACCCCTTAAATATTTTAGAGAGATTTTATTTGTACGCACAATATTGATAAATATCCCCACAAAGTCAATAAAGATTTTTAATATATTTTTACCCTACAAAAAAATTACCTTAAAACCATTAAAAATGCTTATATCCCGACATACATATAAATACAAATATTTTTTTATAAAATAATTAAAAAAAAACACACCACATTAACCATAAATAGACATTATATTTTTTAAAAAATAATATTCTAAACATTTTTTATATTTGTTAAAAATATTTTTTTAACCATAAATTATTCTAAACTATAAATTGCTTTTCATTAATTTCTTTTCTTAAGAAATTTTTATAACTGCATGAAAAATTTCAATGGAGGATTCAAGTAAAATAAAAATAAAAGAAAGGTACTTCTTGAAGAGCCAACAACTATTGAAATATGTATTTTTATTTTTTAATTCATTAGTATTACGCGTTTTTTCTCTTTACTTTTTGTATTTGAAAATGATTCTCTATGTTTTTTTATGTGATTATTCTTTTTATTTATATTTTCTTGCTATGTTTGTTTACATGATTCTATATTTATGTCTTTTTTTCTTTTTTTTAATGCAATATGATATTTCTTGATTTTTGATTTAGACATTACTTGAGTTTTTCTTCTTTACTATTTCCTCTTTTTTTTTTTAAAGATACTTTATGTTTTCTTTTTGAGAATGAAAATATATCTTTTTTTTTCTTATTTAGATTTGTTAATTTATTTTTATAAAATAAACTAAATTTAAAATAAAAGTGGATGTATGAGAGGGTTATATGTGGTATTATAAAACATTTATATTAGAAAATGTTTATTAGGTGAGGATATTTATCAATATTGTGGGTGCAAAAATAACCACTTATATTTTATTGGGCAAACAATTTGGATTTTAAGAAATAAATAGTTTTATTAAAAACGTAAATATTAGTGGGCCAATGACTTGACGGAAAATATAAATTTTTTTTGATCCCCTATCAATAAATCCTGGCTCCGTCACTGATTATAAAATTAGACATTGAATACTTACACTGCAAAATTGACAAAATAATAATAAAATAAATGGTTACATACGACTCTAGTGTTGATTGTTTCTAATCAAGTTTAGTGTTGATTTTGAATAAAATCTTAAGTATTTAACTATTTCCTACTACCAAAAGTTCTCACAATAAATATATAACACGTGCTAGCAATAAAACTACTTGACCCTTTAAGAGGGTTTTAATTTTTAAATTAAAGCTCGTAAACTCTTCTCTAGGCAACAAATCTTTGTCCAATATTCTTGATGTCCAATTTCTAACCAACCAATGCATAACTTGAGTTTTTTAATCCTAGATGATGATGATGATGATGATGATAACATTGTTTTATTTTGAATTCAAGAGGGAATAGAAACTCACCGGTACCCTTCTCTATCCATGGCGAGGCCATGATAGTAGGAACCCTTACTCCCAACCGATCGAACCGAAACAAGAACGGCTCGGGCCCGACGATGCCGTCGGGGCTGGGGACGCCACGCACCGGCGTGGGAACGTGGTCGTAGAACCCGCCATGCTCGTCGTAGGTGATGATCAGCACAGTTTGGTTCCACTGCGGGCTAGCCCTCAGGGTCTCGTACACCTCCTTCACGAACATCTGCCCTTGATACACATCATGCGACGGGTGATCGTCATTCGCCGGCGCTATCTTGGTGTCCATGTACCGCTGCTCCACCACAGTGTAGCCCGGTAGCTTACCTTGACGTGCATGGCTTTTGAACGACAGGTCGTACGAGTGGAAGTTGCCCCAGTACTTGAGCTTCCTTAGGTTGCGGTAGAACAGTGTGGCCGGGATGTTCTGGTAGTATATTCCGAAGGATATCCCGGCGTCGTCAAGGTTCTCGAATATCGTCCGCTGCGGGTAGCCCTTCACGAGGAGCGCCGGGATGTTGCTCGTCGCGCCGGCGGAGGTTCCCGAGTGGACGAAGAGGCGGTTCGGCTGCGTCGACGATGGCACTGACGGAAACCACCTGACTTGATTAGTGGAAAAATTAGTTTTTCCTTGTAATAAATTAAAATGTGCTACGGACCTCCGCTTTTTTTTTTTTTTTAATACTATTATTTGAGCTATCATAATATTATTTTACGATTTCAACGTCAATTAATACTGTCGCCTATATTAATTAGTGAAAAGATAACAACTTATCATTGTGTAAATTAGTTTAAAATTTTGAGATTATGATTAGTATCTCTAACACTATTATTTTAAAATATAATTATAACGATAAAAAAAATGATTTCTAATTAGCTAGGTGTCAAATTGAATGTATATAGTAAAATTCTTCCAAGCTAGCCTTGTCATTTTATTTTATTTTTTTTCTCTTTTGTGATCCATGGAAGTTAAATGTAGATTTATCATTATATAGAGAAAATGAGAAAATATGTGAGAATGTTGATATATGAGCTATTTAAAAGCTTAAAATTTAAAAATAATTTTGATAATAAAAAGAAAAAGGTTTCAGGTGTCAAATCAATCCCTATAGTAAAATATTCCCGTAATCTTTTTCTTTTTATTATTTGAATTTAAGTAAGTGGGTATATTGATATAATTACTATTAAGGGAAAAAGGTTTGAGCATCTTAAGTGACACTATTGAAGAGTAGAAGACTTATCAAAATTTCTTTAAAAAAAAAAAAAAATTAGCGAAATAACATTTAGTTAAGGAAGTTTTACAACGTACGACAACTAATAATTCAAGTAAAATTTCATTACATTGTCGCTTTTTTTTTTTTTTTTTTTTTTCCCCTTTTGTTTTTGCGAGCCAAATTAAAGAATTATATATTATATTAACGCGGTTTAATTAAATTTCAGGAGCTTATAACAGCATGTGTCAACATATTTACACGTCATTTTCACAAGGCTTTGGCTTTATACTAAGGGTCACAATGAGGTCAGAGCCAAAAAAGAAAAAGGTCACAAAGAGATATTAATGAAAACACCTCACTAATTCATTTGGTTAGTTTTCCAAACCGTGAAAAGATATGCAAAAGTAACCGACCACATTACATTTCTATTCCAATTCCATCACCTCTTTCCATTAATTTAATATCACGCATTCGTATCCCTTAAAAAAATAACTAAAATACTAAAAGTTTTTTAGGTATGAAATCTATGTACTCTTATTTATTAAAAAAAATAAAAATATAAAGTTAATATGAAAATTCCTATATAAAATCGCTTCTCTGCTATCCGTTTAGCTAATAACAACCAACTTAAATTACCACAAATGTCTCTAAATTATCTCATTATTGTCATTAACTCAAATTCGGTCTTACATTATGCTTTTCTCTCTCTCTCTCTCGCTTTTAAGTTGCTTTTCTCTCGATTATTCACTTATTTATAATTCTAACTGTTTAAAACTGTATCTTATTAATAAATATATATATACACATATGTACATAATTCGTCATAATAGTCACTATATGTACAATTCTTATTACCATTTTTATAAAAAAAAAATAAATAAAAGAATAATTGTTTGTCCACAATTAAAGAGAATTAATAACTACCTTTAAAAAAAGACAAAAAAATAACCCCAAAAAAAAAATTACCTATCAAAGACAGCAAACTCAGAGACGAGAGCTTTGCAGACGGGGACCAAGTTGGGGACGAAGCCGTTCATGGCGGCGTCGGCCATGGCGGTGGAGGAGTTGTCCATAGAGAAGGCCTGCTGAGCGAAGCCGTTCATCGGAGGGGTGTCGGTGGAGACTCCGCCGTCGCTGCTGCCGAATATCTGCTCCCGAATGGCCTGGAACGAGTGGCCGGGGTCCGGGTCCACGTAGTGTGACTCGTTCCGGAAGAAGAACCGCCGCGAGCTCGGGTCGGACGTCGAGAGCGGGTTCGACTGTGAGCCATCGACGCCGTTTATCTCCCCGTTGAGCCGCTTCATCCAGCCCAGCATGTGGTCGAACGACCGGTTCTCCATCACCAAAACCACCACGGTTTTTATGGGGCTGCCGGTGGTGGTGGTGGTGGTGATGAGGAGGAGGAATGTGAGAATGGTGGTGGTGGTCATGGTTGGAGGAGAGAGAGAGAGAGAGAGAGAGTGATCAAATGAGATGTTGAGGGGGTTATGACATATATATACATACATTACTCATATATATATATATGGAATTTATAAATGAAAAAAAAATGGTGGGGGTATGTTTTCGTTTTCCAAGTTGAAGTCCGTGAGCATCTTCCCGAGGACAGAATGGGTAGGGACACTTGTTGGACGGTGTCGTTTTCACACTCTTAAATGACAGATATTCAGATAGCTTTTTACATAATACCTCTTATTTTATATTATCAATAAAAATCGTTGGATGAATTTTTTTAATAATATGATTTATGATTGTTTATCTTGAAATTTTATAACACGAAATGCAGTATTGTTTTAATAATAAACCATATCCTATTAATAGTTGACAATTAAAATTAAATTTATTATAATAGTGCAAAATATCCTTCCATACAAGTTCCCAAAGATTAATGATGAATGATGGAAGTGACTAATAATTTTACTTTTTGGACACTGCTGGTTAGTGTGAATCTCATCCAATTTGGCATTGATAATTCTTCTTATGTTTTTCAATAATATGTTTTCATTTCTAAGGTGAGATATATATATATATATATATATATATCTAGAACTTTAACACTAGTAGTTTGTGTTTGTTAAAATATCCACACACACAAAAAAAAAAAAAAAAAAAAAAATTTTTTTGAGTTATTTTTTTTTTTTTGGTAAAACAAATAGACAAATAAAGGAAGAACTAAATCGGACAAATATGCCCATTAACAGTTTTTTGCTTGTCAACGGGCCATTAAACTTTATTGATGAAAAAAAAAAAAAGAATCAAACTTTGGATCTCTCAATGAATTCCTTCGACTTCCACTCTTTGATTATTTTGGTATTTTAGAGTAGTATCATTTAAAAGTTTTTGTATTCAAATATATCATTTTATTACAAAATTTTAAGCCTAATTCATATATCAAAACGATAGAACTAGAAATTAATTACTAGCTTTTAAAAGTGGCCAGTATACAATCTCATTAACATGAATGGATTCACTTCACACCTAATTGAAATTGTTTGAGATAGCCTACCTTTTTTTTTTTTTTTTTTGGTTATTTTAAAGAGATTGACACCAAAATCAATAGTAGCTAGACGACTAAATTCATATTATAATCTTGAGCTCTTGTTCGCTAGTGTTAAGACAATTGCATGAGCAATAAATATCAGGTAAGACGCTTTTGGCTCAAAATGTAGCTTTAACATTTTCCTTCCCTTAATAGGACGTTTGGATCACCATTCTATTAGAATATTTATACATTATAATAAAACACTTATTTGGCTATCAGTGTTTTACATTTGAATATACACGTTTTTGAGCCGCTCAATTATGATCTAATGTTGACATCCAAACTCATATTGCATTGAAATACGTGTGTTCAAATATAAAAATATGACATCCAAACGTATATTAAAATACATATATCATATTTGAAATAGATATCAAATATAATAGGTGATCTAAGTGTTTACTACTAAGTAAACAAAGTCTGTCTTATTTTTCTTGCAGATGAAGAAATTTTTTCGCAATTATTTTTCTACAGTGAAGAGTTTGAAATCTATAAGCAAAGTTGAGACTTGGAAGGAAACCCGTGTACGATGGCAACACATGCTACTCCATGTTATTGTTTGATTAGAAAACAATTGCTTTCAAATCTCCAAATTTATTAAATTCTTTGTTCCCTTTCTAAAGTTAATCATGGGAAATTAATATTCCATTTAGTAGCTACAAAACCATCAATAATGTATTTGAAAATAACACCTAGAGAGACCCATTCCCACCGTAATCTCCATTAATCTTTTTTAATAGCTAAATTAGAGATTGTCTCCTTTCATTTCCATATTACTAGAAGGGTAATTTCAATTTTATACTCTGTGCATTGATCTTTTCTTTATTCATAATGTCACTGTCTCATTATATCTTCGCTCTCTGTACTAGAAATAGAATCTACAAATAAAAAAATAAAAATAAATAAAAACAAGAACCAGAAACAAAGGATTAAGTTCAATTTCCCTTTAACTTGTTTCAATTATTTTTCCCCCCACAACTTTGACCTATTCGCTTACTCGGCTTCTGTATTCAAAACGAGATAATGAAAGTTTTAAGTCATAAGATCATACCTGAATATTGTTGATTTTTAATATATTATAATTTGATCTAGTAGATCAGTACATATGCTACAATTACCATCACAACTCAAACATGAAAAAAAAATAAAAAGGTTAATTTCAGATTTAATCCTCCAAAAATAAGGATTGTTAAAAAAAAAAAAAAAACCAAACAGAACAGAACATAACAAAACAAAGCAAAACTAGACCCCTAGCTTATCAAATGTTACAATCTTGGTCCTTTCTTCCTTAAAGCCTTCAAAAAATTTTAATGGTTTTAATCGTGTAAAAGTCATGTACACATGACTGATTGATAACTCGAGTAACCCAACAAGCACACATAATTTAAAACCATTTAAAAAACGATGTTCTAATAAAAGAATGAAATTGTAATTTATGATAAGCCCCGGAATAGTTTTGTTACATTTTAAATTATAAGAGACGAAGTGAAGCAATACTTATTCTTGAAGGTCAAATTTGAAATTAACCCAATAATATAATTTCCCCAGCCTCGTTTCTGTCTGTAAGGCAAGATGAAGTTGACGTTGAAGGAACCAACTACCATGACAACGACCTTTGAATTAATTTTTTTAAACCAAAAACAAGACACAAACAAACAAACAAACAAAATAGCTGCTGTATTTATAAGCTCCAAATTCCACATGTTCATACCCGCGGGAATCGACTAAAAGTTCAATATTTATTAGAGGTCAGGGAACAGTCTTTTTTTATTTCTTTTATTTTGGTTTCTCCCCCTTTATTGGCGTTTCAAAATTGATAAGCTACGTGCATGTTTTGGTCACGGAGCAAAATTCCCTGTCGGGTAAGTTCCGACCCGCAGTTAGTAAACAAATATAATTGAGGAATGTGCAGCAGTACTAACCGTTTTTTTTTTTTTTTGGCCGGTGGGGGTTGGGGGGGGGGGAAAAAATCCCCTCCCCCCCTTTGGAAATCCCGGAACTCATATTTGAAACGGAAAAAAACTAATCCAATTCTAAGATAGATCAGTTTTCGCTCATGTCACCACACACCCAACGCCACAAAACACGTCGACAGAGGACGGGTCGCAAAGTTAGAACACGAGATATTGGAAGAACAAAGAAAGACGTCCTTACCACTCCACCAACCCATCCATTGGTGGTGCGATAACACTACTTGCAGCAACTTAATTATTTTGCGAAGTGAAATCAACTAAATATATTTAAAATTAAACGGAAGAAAGACATGCCATAGTCGCTGCAGTGCCTGGTTAACCGTACCAAATATATGAATATAAACAGACAGCAAAAATGAAAATGCTCCAAAAGATGCTCAAAATGACCAAAACAGTAAAACTAAAGCAAATTATCAAGGCAACAAGACCAAAAACAATAACTTAAACCCGAAATTAAAATTAAGTGCAAGATTCGAAACATTATTTCATAACAGCAAGTTCGAGTAGAGCTCGACTTGAAAGAGAGGAGCATTAGATAATCATAGTACCACTAGTCATAAAACTTAAAAAGCCAAGAAGATAAATTGAAGCCTAAACTGGGACTGGGAAACAACGAACATAAACCACACAAATACTCACCAAATTTACCTTGTTTTTCGGTGTCTTTACCATATCTGTGCTTGCTATTATTATTCCATTTCGAAATACCAAGAAGTACGATTCCCATCATTAACATGCCCAACTAAGCTTCCCAAAGCTTTCTGCCACAAAACTCTGAGCAGCACTTACAATAGATATTACCAGCTGCTGCCACCTGATGATGGCAATAGCGATTTCGACAGCTAACACTGATTATTCCAAGAGTTCAGTAGAACAGTAACACCAGTTTTATATCACCAAATTGCCAGAGACAACAGCCCGACCAACGGATCATCTTTATTCTCAAACACGTTCTATCCACCCCCAAAGTAACCAGAGACAAGGCATATACCTCTTAGCAGCTTTTGCATCATGGATCAGATTTCTGCGTTTCTCATCCTCCAGGCAGGAAAGCTCAGTAAAACCTGTACCATGCGGAAACAAGTTGCAGAAAAGATAATTTTATGATAAACCTTCAATACAAACATATTCATAGAATTACTAGAGAGAGAATAAACATAGCAAAATGGGAATGACAGAAAATAAGCATAGCAAAATGGGATTACGGAGCATTAGCTAAATGACAAGACGAAAACAAAGCACGTAAAGTTCACCTTTGTACTAGCAAGTTCCTGCAAGAAGCCAAGCCACCAACACTCCTCAAAATTTAACATTGATAAGGCTTCAAAGTTGGAGTTCGAACTTGGTAGCAAATGGATGCAAGTAAATACCAGCACAATTCTCAGGACTCTAGCAACAACAATGGGCTTGGTCAGGAAAAACTTAAAAATATAATTTATGACGTCAACTTTAAAGAGAAAATTAGCATGATATGAAGAAAACCAGATGTTACCTACCATCTACACTGTCATATTGACATCACACCAGATAACGACCCGTCCAGCGAGACTGTCCCTGATGTTGCTCAGGCAGGGGGTTGAAGTGCTGATTACCATTCATGGCTTGCTGCTGTTGCTGTTGCTGTTGCTGCAGCTGCTGTTCATGCTGTAATTTAAGTGTGTCGAGCATCGAGTAATCTTGCCAACCTTTTTGCTTTTCCGATTGGAGTTGCATCATCGGAACTTGTTTCCCTGGGAAGGGAAAGTTGACGGTTCCAGACAAGCTGTTAGGAACAGGATGGGGGTAATTGATGGAACTGTTGAGCCCAGAAGTTTTCGTCAACGATGCTGATGGTACCTGATATCCATCCAACCAGCTGTAATCATCCATTATAGGACTGATGCTTGTACCACCAGGACCAGAAATGGATTCATTTATTTGTTTAGTAGGAACATGCCCAAATCCAGGGGGTGGACCAAGGTGCCTACCCGGTCGACTCACAGGATTTCTTCGCATACCTACAGCTGAGGCTGATGATGTGACAGGCACACTGTTAGGGATTGCTCCAGAAGATGCAGTAACCTCTTGAGCTTTTGTGTGGTTGTGACTCATGCCACTTGTAACAACAATAACAGACTGTTGCATTGGAAGTGAAAGCGGAACATGAGTAGCTAGCACATCAGATTTTACTGCATGCCCGTTTCCCATGAACCTCAGATCTTTCAAGCTGTCGGCAAGAAAGGCTTCTTCTGTCGTCCACTTTGAAGCGGGAGGTTGAACTGGTTGCATATAATGAGGGGAAGATTACGAACAGTTACAGGTTCTAAGAGACGACCATCAAAAGCAGTTTGATGGTGAATATTGTTGAGAGGAGCTGAAATTGAACCACTGATATATGTCATATCATTTGCAGAAGCATTCTGGTTAGGCTTCAGGCCCTCATAGGTTGCCCAATTTGAACCAATAATGTCCGACCGCTTCTCAGCCACAACTGGCTTAAAGACGATTACTTCGTCCTCCTCGTCCCCTTCTAAAAAGAAGCTGCTGGTTTGTCTGCACAATTCCTAAACTCTCTGTTTTCTCAGTAGCTTTATTTTCATGCATAATATCTTCATTGGAAATGCCTGAATCTGCAGTTACCATGTCATCTAATCTTTGAGGATCAACGCCAATAATAAATTTCCTCAACCTTGAATCAAAGCATATTGCTTTTTGATCAACCTTGACTACACCGGCTAGAGCCTTGCCTGCTGCTAGAGTCCTTTCAATACGGGCCTTTTTTCCTTTTTGACCATCACTTCCAAATGAGTGTTTCCTTGAAAAATCTAAAAAGGTGTGTGCTGGAACAAGCGGCACAAACCCTCTCAATTCAAAGTCCTCCCACAAAGCCAACCGGTTTTCAGTATTCCCCTCTTCATACATAGTCATGTTATTAAAGCAAGTCTCATCTTCATCGCCATCTATGAACATTGACCCAACTGAAAAGAGCTTGTTCGAGAAAAGATATAAGAAGTTCCAAAACCTTGATCTAACAGCTGTCTGTTTCTCGTTCTACATCACTGCCAGTGGCAACATCCGCACAACATGCCAACCATTCAGCAAAAATCAGAATGCCAGGTAAGAGGAAACTTGAAGAAGGATCACGAAGCTGCACACATCTTTCTAATATGTGGCCCATCAACTCAAAACTGCAGTGTATGCATTCTTAAGTACAACGTTTCGTTGGAGGATATCTGCATATGTCTGCCCTTCAGATTCCCTATGAACATGAACCGAGAATATAAGAATGGTGACAATCCTAACAATAAGAAGTCCACTCTCATCAGCATCTGCACCGAAAATTAGCTCCTCTTCTGGCCCAGAAGACAGCAACTTACGCAAGCCACTGCTTGCCAAAGACAGAACTTCCTCAAATATTTCCAAGCTGGACAAAGAAAGCAGCATGTATTTATATTGAGTAACATGTTAAAAAGTTTTGGACAATGACAAACCAATTGAACACAGTGTTCAAAACAAAATACCTTGTGCGGGTGAAAAGAATGCCATTTAGCCGAACAAATGGAAGGCAGAATGCTTATATCTGTCCTGAATGCCGGATACTCCTCCTTGACAGGGCTGGCTTCACTATTAGCATCTTTGGATACAGATTTCCCTTCCCCTTTCCCTCTTGTGTTTCCAGTCGATTTCCCAGTAGACTCCTTCAACCCAGGGGCTTCCCCAGATATTTGAGAGTAAGTAACACGATTCTGTAAAATAATTAACGAATTAGATATAAAGTCTACAGCATCCAAGACATTATGCAACACAATATGCAAACTGTGCTCATCAATAAAGGCTACCATGTGACTTAAAACACTTGTTACGACATAAAACTCCCAAGACATCATGATCAACACAGGAGAAAATTTTAAGGCCATCTCAGAAATTAACTTGCAAATTGATATAATTACACGTCAGCAAGACACTTTGGGGTAAAAAGCCCGACGTATGTAACCAAAATACACATTGTCAGCAAATTTAATCAGCTAACATTACTCAATGCCATGGTTCTGCTCTAAATGATATACGGCAATTTGTATTCAAACATATAATTCACAGCCCAAAGGTCCAATAAAGAGAGAACATACTCAAGCAAAATAAGACACGGTATGCCAATTAAAATCCAAAACCAAATAAACTCAATGCTCTCTCCTTTTATGCACTTTAAGAATTAAAGATTCTTCATACAGGGGGAAAAGAAAACAACCTAAACAAGAAGTTAACTTTTAATTGATTCAGAATACTTGACAGCATTTTAAGCACTAGAGTAGCATAAAAGGTGTCCTTAGAATTCCCATAATAAAAGTAAAACAATATATTCACAACACTCCAACTAACAAGGCACTTAATAACATCAGATAAAAGATTTAGATGATGGATAATTTCTACCAAGTACCAAATTTAAACAAGACGGGAGCAACATAGGATTCGACAAGATTTAAGGCAATAAAAGTGGCAACACCTTTTCAAATGCAACGACCAAGTTGTCTCTCGCAGTAAAGAAGGGACTTTCCACAGCCAAGCTACGAAAATATCGGTAAACAGCCACCAACTCATCCCCAGAATAAGAAGCCAATATAGCAGCTGGAGTCAATAGAGGATTAGTCACAGTGACACTTGAAATTAGATTCGCATAAAACATATACTCATATATTATAGAAATTAAAAAAAAAAACGAAAATAAATAAATAAACCTGATGATGCGGATTCCCACTTGACGGCCAAAGTGATGCAGCCTGCAAGTAGTAACTTGAAGCTGCAGCAAACTCACGAGTCTTGGAGTCACCCTCCCCATACAATCCTTTGTAGCGTGCAAGGTCACCCAAGTATATCAAACACGATGACATGAAATTAAAACCTTTCTTCACTTCACCAGATCTTTTTCCATCTTTCTCCATGACATTTTGGTTATCTGAACTCTCAGAGAAATAACCCAGAGGAAGTCCATACTTTGCTCTAATTTTCACTATCAAATCATGGTAAAACCCACTTGCTTCCGAAAGAAAGGTTTTAAACTGCAGTTTTATTTTTGTGAGTCGATCGGGCCGTGTAGGGCCCTTCACACTCTGAGATTGGTTTGAACCAGAAGAACGGGCAGCATTGAAATGTGCTCTTAGTTCCTCAATCCTCCTGTAATGCAACTGCCACAAAGCATATTCAATGTTGTGTTGCTCAGAAAAACCATGATCCTCAAGAATTATTGCCTCATAGTTTTCACGGATCTGCTGCCATGCATTAGGATCTGATGGAACTCGAGCCTGAGCAGACCTTCGACGCCTATTTTCCAACTCATTTATCTGTACAGAGACAAATGTGAAACCCAAAAGATTCATAATATTCAAAGGAAGCAACACACAAACTGGGAGGAAAAGATAAAACTTATGCAACATAATAACTCTTTACCAGCCCAGAGTAGATGAATTACCTAAAAGAAATTAAAAACTCAACAAATTTAAGCAACAAAAATACCTTGTCAAACAGTGTTGAGCACGCTCCCTCGAAGGAGCAGACATTTTATCTATCGTACTATCATCATCCATCAAACATCCCTGGAAACATCAACCACATTAAGCCTGGAGAAATTTCATAACCTCATCGGCTAAAAGGAAATAACCAACTCCCAATAAGTAGAATGAAGAGCATAAAGGAGCACAGAGAAATATAAGTAACTAAAACTTCCATGCTTCAAGGTCCATACCAGACCATCGTTTGAAGCAAGCAGCAATATGAATCATTCAAGTATAACTGCTTCTCACTCAAATACTTGCTCACACAGGCAAACATGCGTCTCAAAAAAGATGAATTATTGAAACATTCTTTAAAGTCTTAAAAAGAGAATATTGGGGTAAGACGCTCATGTAAGTTATTCACTATCAGTGATGAAATTAATGCTGTTTTTGTCTAAATTTCAGAGTAAATGCACTTCTAGATGTGATATTTCATTAGTGATTCCTCATGCCCATGTCTGTCACATGAGTCTGAATGTCATTAGTACAAAAATCCTCGTATACCAGACACGCACAGTACTGATCCTCAGAATTGTAACCTTCCAACGAATATAAGCTACTCATAGATTTTATGCCCAAAGCGACTTCCGTGCCCAACTGTAGCAGTACCATCCGCTAAAATCTGTCCCTTTTTGATACGTTTTACCCTTTTGCTACAGATGGTGATAGCATTAAGAATTAGAAAAAGAAAAAAGTGCGAAGACACATAAATTGGGAAATAAAAGCATTTATGAGAATATAACGGTAAACACTAAGCTAAGATCTATCTCATAAACACAAGAATCAAGATTCTTTCTGATTTGCTGATTTAAACTAAACCAACAGAACTTAATTAAAACTCAACCACTTGCCACGAGAAAAATACCGCACGTAATCAGCTTTTTATGATTACATTGTTGAAACGACTGTCCCCCGGAGATCAGAAAACTCATTAGTGCTCACGGTAGATAAGCTGAATATTCAAAATGCCATCAACACATCTCTTAATATAGCCACCCTTTGTAGAAAACAACTTCAGCCCTACAACTTCACCACGTGCGGCAGCATTTCTACGTAAGCATCCACACAGCTCCGCCACCACCTCACAGACTTAACTTACTACCATCTCAGTACTACCACACCTCACTCCATCTAAGTATTCAAACCCTACAGCACGCGCTCCACTCAACCCTCTCCGACTCTACTTCAAAATTACAGCTGCTGAAAAACAACTTAATTTTCATAAGAACCCGTTACACACGTGCCCTATAACCCCCTTCTTGATCCCTTTGACTCCCAAAACTCTAATCCGAACATAACGCATATCTTTTTAAGCATGTCAACGCAAGTAACATTTCGACATTTCAATTCTTTCGCAACACTCGATTCTAATAAAAGATCTCCTACCGATGTAGACACTTCATTTCCCGGCTCAATCATCCCCAAAAGCATCATAATGTCTGAAACCCCAGAAATTCTATAAATTTAAAAAAATTCCTTTCAACGTTCCAAAGATTACAGGACATCAGTAAAATAAACTTTACCCAAAAAAAAATCACCCAACACCATTTTGGTGAATATCAACCAAAACCACGTGGAAAAAAAATTCGTAATTTTCTGAAGAAAAATACGGCAACGCTCATGTTATCCATACATTTCTAACAAATGAAAAAAAAAAAAAAAAAAAAAAAAAAACACTTCTCGAGAGAGAGGAGAGAGAGAGAGAGAGGAGAGTTGACCGTATTCAAACACTGGGAACAAAAAACAGGAAAAAATAAAGAAAAATAAAGGTATATTCTCAGATCCATCGCAATCAAATTAATGCCTAATCGGATCAATCAGCCGAATTCTCCATGAAAATTTGAACACAAAGAAGCCCTAGAAAGCAAAGCGACCAGAGACCGAAAATTCGAGAAGAAAGTAAAACGCACCTCTCCACAACCAGATCCGCCAGGATTCTTGTGCGATTAGAACATCGATTGCGAAATTACAACGAAAAAAAAAAAAAAAAGAAAAGAAAAGAAGAGAGAAGAAAGCCTTGGATTAGGGTTCGGATTTTGGTGTTTGGGAGCTGAGAAAGAGGGAGAGATTTTTAAGGGTGTGTGGTTTTCTTTCTTTTTTTATTATTTTTAAAATTTTTTTTTTTTCTGCCAACGCTTTATATGTTTGTTGGGTCTACCACGTCTCCAGGATGCGGTTTTCGTGACTTATTTTCTTTTCTTTTATTTTTTTTATTTTTTCAATTTTATTTTATTTTTTATTTTTCTGTTGTAAATTTTCTCTTGTTTTCTTCCTTTTCCACCGGCTTTTTGGTCTCAATCGGCCGACTCTCTAAACGTCGACGTTTTATAGGGCTACGTTGCCTTGGCTGCCAAAAATCCTTTTAGGTTTTATAAGGACCCGTTTGGGTGGTGAGTTTAAAACTCACCACTATCAACTCAATTTTTGTCTTTTTCCCCAAAAGTTTTTTGTCTTTTCTGAAAAGTCAACCAAAATTACTATGTAAACTTATAATCTTAACGCAAACTCAAACACCAAACACCCAAGGGCGTGTGGGTGTATATATTTAGTATAGATATATATATATTGTTTTTTTTCTTCCAATTTGAAAAGTTGAAATATTGTCTTCGTGAATTTCCATTTAATCTTTGAGCATCTGCCCCACTTTGACCCTTGATTTTCTTCTGACAAATTTGGTTATCTGATCAGGTTACAGAGGTAGTTTAACAATATTTTAATATTGAATTATGTGTTATTTTTATAAGAAATTTTTCTTATTTTAAATTTAAAAACAAAAAATTATTTAGAATGAAAAAAAATAGTATTGAAAATAATGTATATAAAAAGATTTTTAAAAAATTATTTTCTTTTTTAAAAAATTATTGTACAAAATAAGTTTAAAAATAAAATAAAAATTAGAAAAAAAGTTAAGGAAAATAATATTTTTAAAAAATAATTCAATTTTTAAAATTGAACATCTCATCAAATAAGGGGAAGTTTGAAAAAAAAAATTATGACAATGATTCAAATCAGTAATCACATCACTCCAGTTACTTTGGCAATATATCAAATAATCATTCAACTTTGCTAAGTGATGAGATATAATGGAAAGGAAGTCATTGAGATCCAACGAGACAAGTTGTCTCTAGTTCCCATCGATGCTCAAATCCGCTCTATGTTCTATAAATTTATAGCAAATTCGACAAATTTAGGGAGAAAACTGTGGTAGAGTTCAATGAAAGCACTACCAGTAGTGATCCCATCAAACAATTAGAATTGATTGTGGAGTAAATGAACGACTATGATCTAAGATGCATCTACTATTAATATTGTTTAATATACACATAACTCTTTTATTTTATTTCATATTTATTTTTTTTCTTCCTCAATTTGTCATGAAGCCACCGCACCCCCTGTGTGACCTTCGGCGAACCCCCCCCCCCCCCCCCCGGGGGGGTTCGGCTTCGGGGGTGGGGGGCTTAGTTTGGGGGATTTGGCGTCCAGGGTGACCTTGAGGGGCGGGTAGGGGGGGGGCCGAGAGCCGGCGGGGGTGGGGTGGGGGGAGGGGGGGGGGCTTGAGCGCCTGGGGAAGTTATCGGCCGAGGGGGCAAATCTGGTCGGTCACCACGTCGGGGAAGGGAAGGGAAGGGGTGGGGCTTTTTTTAAATATTTATTTATTAATCTATATTAATATGAGATAAGGTGTATGATAATTAAGCTACACAAATAACATCTCAGCCGTTCGATTTATCTTAACGGTTTAAAAATGAGCTCTATCGATATGGTATAAAAATGAGGACTTTATCACAATCTTACCCCAAATTTTTGGCTCATTACTTTTAAATTAGTAAATATCTTATTTTATTCCTTTCTCGAGTCAGAAAAAGCGATCTTAGCTAGACTCAGACGGTTCCAAAAATTCAACATAAAATTCTGTATGATGACCTATGAAACTGCATGCTTCCATTCAATTAATTTCCAACTCTCTGCATACATAAAAGAATCACATACATTGTATAGGATTCAAGACGCATGAATAAGATAGCATGCTTTACAAAGATTCAACACCCATAGAGAATCATTTATTAAGATTGCGTTTGATTCACTGATTGGAGATGACATTTTAAAAATTGAAGTACGTTAATTTTTCCAAAAACTAGTTATAAATTTTGTTGAATTTTCAGAAAAAGACAAAAAGTTAGATAACAAAAAAATACATTTAGTTAGAGTGAACTTCAATTCCAAACACAGTCTAATTTTGGATGACAAGTGATCATACATTTTAGCTAGTGTAGCAAGGGAAATTACCATATAGTACCTGTATTTATTTATTTTTGGTCCCCAATAATTATGCTAATATATAATTTTGTTATTGGATAACATTAAAATGATATAATATAGTTTAGAAAATAATCTTATAAAGCACGTAAAACATAAATGTCATTTTTTGTTCACTCAATCTAATAGATTTTTTCAACAAAAAAAGAAAAAAGAAAAATAAATAAATAAATACATAAGAAAACCATAATATTCTCGATTATTAGTAATTTCAATTTAACTTCACAAAAAATACAGAGTGCGAATCCCCCCATATCCAAATTAAAAAAAAATTATAAAAATGTGGTGACATGTATTAATAGGTACACAAAGACGTCATAACTAAATCAACATTTCTATAGCATCTCATTTACTCATCCCATGTTTTATTGAAAAGAAAAAAAAAATACAAGTAACGTTCGGAGAAAAAGGAAAAGAATTGACAATCCGTAAGGATAACTAAAAACAGCAAAAATCTAAATGTAACAACAAAACCAACAAACATTAATATCTAAATGTAAATATAATAATAATAAGAGAGAGAAAAATACGAACTCCCCCATCACTTCAAAAAAAAAAAAAAAAACAATAATAATAAGAGCCCCCCAATAAAGACCAAATCCATGGCCGATAAAGGCGATTATAAAGGTGAATCGCCGACAACCTAAAATGAGACTGCAATTCTCTATTATCTTCTTTCAAAAAGTCCCCATTACAAATGTATTTTACTAACTTATGAAGTCACTTCAAACAACACTAAACTTACATAACAAAAATGACAACAAATATAACATAAAAGAACTATAAAGAAACAACAAAAGGAATGCCCACACTACAACCTCTTGCATCAATTCTCCTTTGTTAGAAAGAAAAAAAAAAAAAAAAAAAAGAGACTCGCCCTTGAGTCTGCTTCAAAAGAAACAAACTAACATAGTTTTCAACAACTATTAGAGAGATTGTAATATGTATCTCATTGAAATAAGATCAAAAGATACAATAGAACTGAGAGGGTGGTCGAAAGAGCGGCGCGACCACTCTGCCTGCAGCCCGCCCACCAGACCGAGAGGGTGGTGCAGCCACGCTCCGTACAACCTGTCCAGCGGGCCGAAAGAGCGGCATGGGCGAGCTCCCTCCAGGCTAAGAGGACCACATAGCCACACTTGTCCGGCGCGCGGCAACGTGATACGTCCTAATATGAGATTATCTGAATTTGTCTTTTGAGTTGTTTTAAAACCGTTGTGTCTATTGGTTGTATATTTTCATACAAAACTGAATTATTATCAATAATTGATATATCAATTATGATAATTGAATATATACAAGAAGAGATGTCTTTGTAATGAATATAAACACCTCTTGGAAAAGGTTACATGGATTACTGTGGTTGTAATGGTTCATAAAAAGACACCTCTGTGCTTTTAAAACTCCAGAAATTTACATATTTCATATCTTTGTTCTGGAATACAATGTTATTGCTAGATATTGTATTCAAGGATTTGTTGTATCTTGGGGGTAATTTGTCGTTAAACTCTTTAGCAAACTTAGTAGTGAGGGAAAATAAACCTTAAAGGAAAGTATTCTTAATACACCTCAAATCCATCTTTGTTTTCAGTTTTCTTTGCCTTTATTGTTGTTACTCTACTCTAATTCTGCAACAATCTTTAAGGTTTTATTCTATTGTAATAGAGGTTGAAAAGGATATGACTTCTTTTCTCAATCTAAATGTCCAACTTGATCGTTTTGATGGAACTAACTTCACACGCTGGAAAGGAAAATTGTTCTTCCTACTTACCGTCCTTAAGATTGCCTATGTTCTTGATCCGAATTTGGAGCCACTTCCAGAACCAAAAGAGGACGATTCCGACATAGTGAAGGTTGCAAGGAAGAAGCATGAAGATGATGAAGTGATGTGTTGGGGTCACATTCTCAACACACTTTCTAGTAGGCTCTATGATTTCTACAATTCAATGGAATCTCCGGTAGAAATATGGAATGCTCTTGAATACAAGTACAAAACGGAGAAAGAATGTATGGACAAATTTCTCATTTTGAATATGTATGGACAAATTCATATAGAAATTTGAATTGCAAGTCACTGTTACTAAGCTTCGAGAATTGAAAGTAGAAATTTCTGAATCATTTTAAGTGAGGGCTATTATTTCTAAATTACCCCAAAGTTTGGAATGGTTATAGAAAGAAACTATTTCATAAGAGAGATGATATAACTTTGGAGGAATTACAAAAGCACTTGAGGATCGAAGAAGAGACTAAGTCCTGTGATCCCAAGATCAAGATTGTGGATTCCTCTAAAATTCATGTCACCGAAGCAAGTAAGTTTCAAAAAGAACTTCAAAGTCAACAATGACAAGAAGTTCAAGAAGTCTAGCAATGACCACAAGAAGTTTTCCGAAAAATGCTTCTTTTGTGAAAATAAAGGCTATTGCCAAAATGACTACAGATACAAGAAGAAAAAAGAATAAGTTAATATCAACAAAACCAATGTTGTTGAAGACAAAATCGAAGAGATATGTACTATGGTCTCGAAGATGGAAATTGGCATGATTACAGAAACCAAAACAATATAGCTGCAACAAAGTCATGTGATTGGTAGCTCGATTTCGGTGCCACATTCATGTTGTAATGAGAAGAAATTGTTCTCGTCATATCAAGTGGAAAATGAAGGACAAATGGTTCTCATGGGAAATCATAATGCAGCGATGGTTGGCGTGAAGGAATAGTGGAGATTAACTTTTCTTCCGAGAAAAAATAACTTTGAACAATGTCTTCCATGTTCCTAATATTAGAAAAATCTTGTATCAGCTAGTCTTATGTGTAAGAACGGACTTAAGATTGTACTTGAGGGTAACACATGTATTGTATCTAAGAATATGACATTTTTAGTAAAAGATTATTCTAGTGAGGGCATAAACAAGCTAAGTATTATTGATAATAAAGATATAAATTATGTTTATATTGTTGACTCTTTTGATGTTTGGCATGCTCGGTTAACACATTTAAATTTAATATCTTTGAAATACATGTCTAAACATGGTTTAATTAATTGAAAAGATTTAAAACATGATAAGTGTGAGATTTGCATACAAGCAAAAATGACTAAGAAACATTTTCCTAAAGTGAAACGAAATACTCAAATTTTGAGTATAATTCTTACCGATATTTATGAGTATAATGGTATTTTGACTAGAGGAGAGAAAGATACTTTATCACTTTTATCGATGATTGCTCTAAACACACTTATGTATACTTAATTAGAACAACAGATGAAACCTTTAATAAGTTTTAATTTTGCAAGGCTGAAATTGAGAACCAAAAAGATAAAAAGATCAAAATGATTCGAAGTGACAGAGGTAGTGAATATTTTCAAATGAGTTTAATGGCTTATCTGAAGAGCATGGTATTCCTCACCAAAAGTCAGCCCCGTTTACTCCTCAACAAAATGGTTTGGCTGAAAGAAATAATAAGATTTTTACAAATATGATTAACTCTATGCTTCTTAATGCTAAATTGTAAAAAAATTTATGGGAGGAAGCTTTACTTACTGCATATCATGTTCATTATATGATAACTTCTATGGAAACACATGTTTTTCCATATGAAATATGGAAATGAAGAAAACCAAACTTGATGTATTTAAGGATATGAGGCTGTTTAGCTTTTTATAGGGTGCATGACCCTAAATCATTAAAGTTAGATGCAAGAGGAATTAAAAATGTTTTTGCAAGATATGCTGACAATTACAAGGCATATAGATTATTGAATCTATATTATAATGTAATTGTGCAATCAAGAGATATTGAATTTATTGAAAATAAATTTAGTCTTGATTTTACCTTTGAATTAGAATACAATATTGATCAACCACGTGACTTTACTCCTAGTACCTCCACTTATAACAAAAGGAAAGAGTCTATGACATCTTTCGAACCAAGGAGAAGTCAATGTAAAGAAAAGAGAAAGGTTTAGCCTTCTTGGTTGAAGGAGATAGAAATAGTGTACTAAATAAAATATCATTATTGCTAAATGTTGAAGAAGATCTTAAGACATTTAATGAAGCCATGTTATCTAGAGATGCTTCCTTTTAGAGA
Source organism: Ficus carica (assembly GCA_009761775.1). Classification (NCBI taxonomy): domain Eukaryota; kingdom Viridiplantae; phylum Streptophyta; class Magnoliopsida; order Rosales; family Moraceae; genus Ficus; species Ficus carica. The sequence continues at coordinate 45,001 of VYVB01000451.1, forward strand.
GAGGCTATAAATGATGAAATTGATTCAATTATGTCTAATCAAACATAGGTTTTGGTTGATCTCCCTCTGGGATCATAATCGATAAGCAACAAATGGGTGTTTAGAAGAAAGTACAATACCGATGGGTCTATACAAACTTTCAAGGCTAGATTAGTAGCCAAGAGTTTTAAACACAAACATGGTATAGAATATTTTGATACATATACTTCAGTAACTAGCTAGACTAACATCTATTAGAGTGCTATTTGCAATTACTTCAATATACAATTTGCATGTGCATCAAATGGATGTAAAGACAGTTTTATATTGACAAATAAAAGAATTTGTACAACGTAAAATGATATTTCGATTGGTAATAATGACGCAGAAAGTTGAGAACATATATGGATAATATAAATGAGTAGTGAATTAGCTATACTAATTTTTAATCTCAAAATTTTTGTATTGTGGGTAGATTTTGTATCTCAATCCCAACCATCTACATGTCACATGGAGTCAACCAAGGCTAATGAAGTAAGGAAAAATGCTTTAGAATATTATTGATGTTAACAGAGAAGTGGACTTTATTGGTGAGTCCTAAATTGTAGGATTCACCCTCCATTAGTGAGTGATGTTTAACATCATTGATGCTCCCTAATATTGCTCCAAAGCAAGGGAACCAAGACTAGAAGATAGTCAAGACCAAGCCATGTAAGCCAGAAACAACTCTAACAAAAAGTGACTAAAAGTGATTGCAGCTTCCTACAGTTAACTGTGACTCCACCAACATATGAGTTGAGTCCTTCTTGTAACATTTCAAGAATAATCAGTCGAAAACCTTCCCAATTCGAGATTTAAGAAGAATCTAGCTAGAAAAATAAGCTATCGTGATCTCCAAGGATACAAATTCTACAAGTAGACACTATCTAAAGAAGAAAAGTTTACTCAAATTCAAAAAGAAAATTTCAACTCAAAACGGGAAACTAGGACAAGTTCCAAGAAGTATATTTATAACTAAGAGGCTTTTCTCCTACTCTAAGAAGGAGTTATACAAACCAAGAGCTGTCTCAAACACACCAATGTTATTACGTATTTCTCCACTATTATTCTTCCTCTAAAGCATTTTCAAGCTTTCTCATACTATTTTTTGACATATATAGTGAAAACCCAAGCACTAAAGGAGACATAAAGCTCAAATCGAGAGCGAACCTATATAAAAATATATCTATTTATTTTATACTTATTATTTATTTTTTTACTTACTAGATCGATTCAATGATATGAATCACGCTATAACCAATTAAATGATCAGATTACGCTCTTATGATGTCAAGAATGGGTTGTTGGCCCTCATTCTCCATATAAATTCAATAATATATTTCACCATCTATATCTATCAACTTTCAGTTGTCACCTTTTAATAAGGAAATTCAATCTATTGTTATTAATTTATGGCTAGTTTTTATGTAGAGTGGCCCACCTTTGGCTCGCCAGTTTGACTCAAATTAAAATGTACTTTTTCATCTTAATTTTTGTCTTTTTCTGAAAAGTCAACTAAATTTATAACTAATTTTTAAAAAGTCAACCAACTCAAACTTAAAAATTTCAACTCAAACCGTTTTACCAAACGCACACCAAATCTTCCACTCTTAATATCATTAAGAAAAAGAAAAAAAAAATAACCACTTTGGAAAAAGAGCATGTAAATTGTAATAACATGTACAACCTAATAATTATTTCACACATAACTCTATTGTAACACTCCGCTGTAACACGGACAATAATATATTAGTAAATGGCAAGTAAATCCATCCCGAATGCTATTTGGGTCTCAGTGTGTGTCTGTATCTGCCTCTCTCAATTCTTACTTAGTCGTAGCCTGCGCAACCCAGCAATCCTAGCTCTCATGGCTCAGTATAGCCGCTGCCACCGCCGCCTTCCGCGCCTGGACCATCTCTGCTTAGCCGCCGCCCTTGGCCATGGACGTGGCCTAGACTTTAGAGGAGGTTTCAATTCCTATTCCATTTTTTTTGTTTTTTTTTTTTTTTTTCAGTTGATTTGGTAGTTTCTGGGTTTTTTTTTTTTTTTTTTTTTTTTTTTTTTTATATCAATTTGGTGATTAGATTAATTGGATGAACAAAGCATACGAACTGAATTGGCTACTCCTGTTAGATTCATGGGACTCCATACTCTTCCTTTCTTGCTTGGTTTTCGTTTTTGTCAAGCGGTTACTCTAATTTTCCCAACAAAAAAAAAAAAAAAAAAGGAAGCCAAAACTCGTTGAAAAACTTAAAAAAGCCATCAGAATACCCACTGTAGACTACCTGATGACGACCATGTAACGGCAGTTAAAACCGATCAAAACCGAACCTAACTGGTCGGAAAACCTTTAACTGTCACCTTTACTATTTCAGGTCCGAGCGTAGCAAGGTGATCTGACCAGTTCGAGCCGTTTGATAGTGTTATTATAGGATCAATTAAGCCCAGATGGAAAGGGAAGGGCTCAGCAGGCAAAGCTCTCGGCAATCCCATGTCTAAAATAGTGTTTCAGCTTCAATCTTCCCTACTTGAGTCAGAGGCTCAGACACTCCTTTCCGGGTCCAATGTTTTCCTCGCTGCGGAGCCACAACAAGTTGATCTCCTCAACCGCGCTTGTTTCGGCATACCCATTTCCACATTCGAGAAGGACAAGCATTGGTTTCAACTGGGCATGGAAAAGGCCTTTTACCTCTCCCATTCTCTCAAATGCCTCAACATACTCGACAAAGACAAGTGCTTGATGACCCATCAGTAGCTATGGCAGTACGTGAAATCCCGGAAACCAAATTTCCCAGATTTCTACAAGGCCTATTCTCATCTTCGAGTTAAAAATTGGGTTGTGATGTCGGGAGTTCGATATGGTGTCGACTTTGTTGCCTACCGCCATCACCCGGCTCTGGTCCACTCCGAGTTTGCCGTGCTGGATTTTTCAGGAGGAGATGGTGATGCAAATGAAAGATTAAGGGTGTGGTCTGATGTTAATTGTACCGCTAGGCTTTGTAGCGGTGTTGTGAAGACTTTGTTGGTGCTTGAGATCGGTAAGAATGGTCATGGTGTTGGCTCTCCTTCATGTTTAGAAGAGTACAGTGTTGGCGAGTACACAATCTCAAGATGGTTTCCAGAGGATGCCATGAAGATCAAAATGTGGTTCAAAGTGAAAGCACTACTTCTACAAATTGTTGAGGATGGTATGGTCGTGGAACCAAGTAAGTACTCATGGCCTATTTGGATTATATATTGATTTGAATGTTTGTATTCAACTGCAGAATTTGAATTGTGCATTCAAATGAAATGTCTGTTTGGATAGTTTTTGTTAAAGATTACATTTGAGTAGTGAAAGGATAAAAAATTGAGCGGGGCACTGATTTTTAAAAAATAAAAATTCAGATTTGGATTTGAGTTAAATTGTCATGAAATAGTGTAACAATCAATAGCAACCCAACTAAATATGTAATGCATTTGAGTACAATAATAGTTATTCAAATAGCTTACTTAAACAGGCTATTATTCTCTTTCTGTCTCCAGGGAGTTGAAGTGTTGTTCTACTTGTTTAAAATTTGCTTATGTAATTTACGTTTATACTATAAAAAAAAAAATGAAACTCAGTTCTTGTTGTTTTGATACAAAGAAGTGTTACAATGTAAAAGAAGAAAATAAACTACCAGAAATTAAGAATTCCAAATTCATTTCACTAGTTCATTACCAGAAACTAGCCTAATTAAGTATATTGTCAAAACCTCATAATACATTTTAGACAAAACCTATAAGTAGTTGCAATCACAGCTATTACTTTCCCGTTCCTTCTGTGCCTAGTTAAATATGAATCCTATTAGGTTGTGCCTTTGTCATCCGAGCTTCCTCGTAGACTTTGTCACTTTCGATCCACCAACTGCTCCTGAATGCCGCACGGCCAATGACGTAAAAGATTTCTAGGATGTTGAGCACCACAATCTTGATCATAGAGATCTTCCTCCAACTCTTCCTGAGGCTGGCAAGAACACTACTCTGCAAGAGTCGCAGTTATAGCAAAGATACTTTTGATCGTTCTCCGTTTTGTGCAGTCCGGATTGGTTCCCACCACTCCTCCTACGGGTTTCCACATAGTTTTGATCCACATAAGTGGGGCCACACTCTGCAGGGGGTTTGCAGCAAACAGACTGTAAAAAAATAAAAAAATAAAAATAAAAATAAAAATAAAAATAAAACAAGAAAAGAACAAAGCTGTTTTAGTCATTATGCAAATATAAATCAAACCAGAAGGGCCATACATCTCACTACTCTGGAGATGGTTCATCCATACTATAATGAACTTTTAAGATAAATGTGTATATATATATATATGTTCTCTTAACCAGTAGCCCTTTTCATAAATTAGCTAGAAACTGTTTGTGATGTAACAATCAGAAATTAATAATGGATTCAATCTAGTATAAGATAAGGCATGTGAAATAAGCATGGAATGTGCTAAGGAAGTAGATGCACATGTGTGCTTATCGCTACACAGAAATAGCTCCATTGTGGTGCTCATCATCCTTGCAAATCTTTTAGGTCATTGACTGTGCGGCATTCAGGAACAATTAGTGGATCAACAACGATGAAGCCTACGGGGAAGCTCAGATGACAAAGGCACAACCTAGTAGGATTCATAATTAAACTAGGCACAAAAGGAGAGGGAAAGTGATAGCTGGGATTGTAACTACTTATAGGTTTTGTCTAAAATGTATTATGAGGTTTTGACAATATACTTAATTGGGCTGGTTTCTGGTCATGAACTAGTGAAATGAATTTGGAATTTTTAATTTCTGGTAGTTTATTTTCTTCTATTACATTGTTACACTTCTTTGTATCAAACAACAAGAACTGAGTTTCATTTTTCTTTATAGTATAAACGTAAATTACATGAGCAAATTTTAAACAAGTAGAACAACACTTTAACTCCCTGGAGACAGAAAGAGAATAATAGCCTGTTTAAGTAAGCTATTTGAATAACTATTATTGTACTCAAATGCACTACACATTTAGTTGGGTTGCTATTGAATGTTACACTATTTCACAACAATTCAATTCAAATCCAAATCTGAATTTTTATTTTTTAGAAATCGGTGCCCCGCTTAATTTTTTATCCTTTCACTACTCAAATGTAATCTTTAACAAAATTATCCAAACAGACATTTCATTTGAATGCACAATTCAAATTCTGCAGTTGAATACAAACATTCAAATGCAATATATGATCCAAACAGGCCATGAATACTTACTTGGTTCCATGACCATACCATCCTCAACAATTTGTAGAAGTAGTGCTTTCACTTTGAACCACATTTTGATCTTCACGGCATCTCTCTAGAAGCCATCTTGAGATTGTGTACTCGCCAACACTGTACTCTTCTAAACATGAAGGAGAGCCAACACCATGACCATTCTTACCGATCTCAAGCACCAACAAAGTCTTCACAACACCGCTACAAAGCCTAGCGGTACAATGAACATCAGACCACACCCTCAATCTTTCATTTTCATTTGCATCACCATCTCCTCCTGACAAAACCAGCACGGCAAACTCGGAGTGGACCAGAGCCGGGTGATGGCGGTAGGCAACAAAGTCGACATCGTATCGAACTCCCAACATCACAACCCAATTTTTAACTCAGAGATGAGAATAGGCCTTGTAGAAATCTGGGAAATTTGGTTTCCGAGATTTCATGTACTGCCATAGCTACTGATGGGTCATCAAGCGCTTGTCTTTGTCGAGTATGTTGAGGCATTAGAGAGAATGGGAGAGGTAAAAGGCCTCTTCCATGCCCAGTTGAAACCATTGCTTGTCCTTCTCGAATGTGGAAATGGGTACGCCGAAACAAGCGCGGTTGAGGAGATCAGCTTGTTGTGGCTCCGCAGCGAGGAAAGCATTGGACCCGGAAAGGGGTGCTTGAGCTTCTGATTCAAGTAGGGAAGATTGAAGCTGAAACACTATTTTAGACATGTGATCGCCGAGAGCTTTGCCTGCTGAGCCCTTCCCTTTCTATCTGGGCCCCATTGATCCTATAATAACACTATCAAACGGCTCGAACTGGTCAGATCACCTTGCTACGCTCAGACCTGAGATAGTAAAGGTGACAGTCAGAGTTTTTTCGACCGGTTAGGTTCGGTTTTGATCGGTTTTAACTGCCGTTACATGGTCGTCATCAGGTAGTCTACAGGGGGTAACCTGATGGTTTTTCTAAGTTTTTCAACGAGTTTTGGCTTTTTTTTTTTTTTGGGCAAATTAGAGTAACCGCTTGACAAAAACGAAAAACAAGCAAGAAAGGAAGAGTATGGAGTCCCATGAATCTAAGAGTAGAAGCCAATTCAGTTCGTATGCTTTGTTCATCCAATTAATCTAATCACTAAAATGATATCAGAAAACAGAACCCAGAAACTACCAAATCAACTGAAAAAATCAAAAAAAAAAAAAAAAAAATGGGAATAGGAATTGAAACCTTCTCTAAAGTCTAGGCCACGGCCATGTCCAAAGGCGGCGGCTACGCTGAGACGGTCCAGGTGCAGAAGGCGGTGGTGGCGGCGGCTATACTGAGCCATGAGAGCTGAGATTGCTGGGTTGCGCAGGCCACGACTAAGTAAGAATTGAGAGAGACTGAGAGACATACACTTAGACCCAAATAGCATTCGAGATGGATTTACTTGCCATTTACTAATAAATTATTATTGGTGTTATAATGGTACTGTGGGTGAAATTACTATTTAAGTTAAACATGCTATTACGATTTACATGCCTTTTTTTTTTTTAAAGCAGCTTTTTTTTTTTTTTTCCCCTTTTCTTTTCTTTAGTTAATAATATTGAGGGTGAAAGATTTGCAATTTACATTAAGATTAGTCATAAATTAATAATAATAGATTGAATTTCCTAATTAAAAGGTGACAACTAAAAGTTGATAGATATAGATGGTGAAATATGTTATTGAATTTATATGAAGAATGAGGGCCGACGACCTATTCTTGACATCATAAGAATGTAATCTGATCATTTGATTGGTTATAGTTTGATTCATATCATCGAATTGATCTAGCAGATAAAAAAAAATAAATGATAAACATAAATAAATAGAGATATTTTTTATAGGTTCACTCTCGATTTGAGCTTTATGTCTTCTTTGGTGCTTGAATTTTCAATATGTATGCTGGAAAATAGTACGAGAGAACTTGAAAATGCTTTAGAGGAAGAATAATAGTGGAGAAATACGAAATTACATTGGTGTGTTTGGGACAGCTCTTGGTTTGTATAACTCCTTCTTAGAGTAGGAGAAAAGCCTCTTAGTTATAAATATACATCTTGGAACTCGTCCTAGTTTTCGAAATGGAAGGTTTTCGACTGATTATTGTTGAAAGGTTGCAAGATGCAGTCAACTCATTTGGTGGTAGAGTCACAATCAACTGTAGGAAGCTGCATTCACTTTTAGTTACTTTTTTTTGTCGGAGTTGTTTCCAGCTTATGGTTTGGTCTTGAATATCTCCTAGTCTTGGTTCCCTTGTTTGGAACAATGCTAGAGAGCATCAATGATATTTAACATCACTTACTAATAGAGGGTGGGTCCCACAATATGGGACTTACCGATGGGATCTATTTCTCTATTAGTGTGATATTGAATATTACTAATATTTTAAAGCATTTTTCTTTACTTTTTAGCCTTGGTTGACTTCATGTGACATGTAGATGGTTGGGATTGAGATACAAAATCTACTCACAATACAAAAATTTTGAGATTAAAAATTAGTGTAGCTAATTCACTACTCATTTATATTATCCATATATGTTCTCAACTCTCTGCTTAATTTTTACCAATTGAAATATCATTTTACATCGTACAAATTCTTTTATTTGTCAATATAAAATTTATGTCCATCTTGTCCCCCCCCCCCCCCTCAAAGTCCTCTTTTATGGTTTACATTTCTCCGTTTATAAAATGTCTATTACTTAAAATGTCAATGGTTAAACTTAAAACAGAATAATATGCATATATATATATACATATATATTGAATTTGAGGTAGGAGATTCAAACTTATACCCACAACCACATAAAAAGTAATAAATTTATTAGAGCAATACTTGAAGTGTTACTTTTGACTTTTACGTAAGTCTAAATTCTGTCTGAAATTTGATTATCTTCCATGACAACTAATAGTTGCATAAATAAGAGACCGAAAATTTTTGCTAGAATAAAAACTTTGAAAGATGCTGAGAGTGAAAAAGTTTTAAGGGCATTTGAATAAGCATTATCAAATTAATCGGTCAACAAAGTCATTCCTATCAAGTTTAACGATGGTGTGTCAATCTTTTTCAGTTTTCAGCAGTTCAAGCAAATAGTTTCAACCAAGCGAATACATGTATAATGTTGTCCAAACATAAGATTTCTAGATGTATTTTTTTACAACAGGAAAAAAAAATATATATATATATATGTATGTATGTTTATATGTATTTATTCTCTCTGAAAAAAAAGGTCCTTCAATATAGTGTATCCTTGGGGCCGGATGACTCATTTGAATACAAGTCATTTTTCTCCATGTGAGTAGAAAACGTTTTCGAACATTCATAGATAATTTCTGCAAGTGGGTGAGACTTGTCTTCAAGAAAAAAGGTGTGGATCTTTTTGCTAATCTCAATCCAGCTACATCCGGGGTTCTTTCTCAATCCTTGCTCCTTCATCTTTAATCTCACCTTCCGCAACTCATGCCATTTTTATCAGAACCATAAATATTCATTAGGCTGACATAAGTTGAAGCATCATTAGGACTCTTCTCGATAAGCAAGTTTGCAACTTCGACAGCCAATTCAAAATCCTCATGCAAACGGCACCAGGAAAGTAGCGTGCTCAGCAAGTCAACTTCCTCCCTCATTTCTGTATTTTCTCGGAGAATCTGATATGCTTCGCGCAATCTTCCGGCGCGTCCAAGAAGATCAAGCAAACAGGAGTAATGCTCTATAGTCGGTTTAATTCCATACTTGTTAATCATTTGATGAAAATAGTTGCAACCTTCATCAATAAGTCCAGCATGGCTACAAGCAGATAAGACAGCTAGGAAAGCAACTCCATCTGGTTTTTCATTAGACTGTTGCATTTCGCTAAAGAGCTTTAATGCTTCAATAGCCCGACCATGAGACCCATATGCGGTGATCATTGAGGTCCACAAGACAAGATCTCTCTCCGGCAATCTATGAAAACCTCAACCGCTGCATCCACAGCACCGCATTTAGCATACATGTCAAGGAGAGCCCCCATGACCACTTCATCATTTTCAAACTTATTCTGTATGATACTTTTATGGATTTCCTTGCCCTTTTCTAAAGCAGCTAGTTGTGAACAAGCAGGCAACGCAGAAGTGAATGTGATGGAATCGGGTCTCACACCAACTTCCTTCATAGTGTCATAGGCACCGAGAGCTTCAAAATAATTTCCCACCATAGCGTATCCAGAAATCATTACATTCCAAGAAACTCTATCTGGCTTGGGAATCTTTTCGAAAACGTTCTTAGCAGACAAGACAATTCCACATTTGAAGTATAGATCAATAAGTAAATTATTAATGTAGATATCAGTCTCTATACTATTTCTTACTATGTATCCATGTATGCATTTCCATGTTGAAGTTGCACTGACCTTGTACACGCCAACAATATGCTGCTAAAAGTAGTTAAAGTTGGTCTAGTTCCTTCACCGTTCATCCCTTTGAAAAGTTCGATGCACGATTTGCTGTCACCCTTTAAACTATAGCCTGCAATTATGGAATTCCAAGCAACCGCATTCTTCCTGGGGATCTGCTCGAAAACCTCTTTAGCCATTTCTATGAATCCACATTTCCATACATGTCCACGAGGGAAGAACGGACAAAACCCTCTGACAAGAGTCCAGTTTTCATCGCTTCCTTGTGAATCTCCTTGCCTCTCTCCAAATCCAAAAGCCTTGCACATGAAGAGATCGCAATTGTGTGAGTCGCCGAATTTGGCTCAACGCCCGCACTCTTCATCTTCTCAAAAACTTCCAACACCTTCTCGGGCTGCCCATGTTGATAATAGCAAGAAATCACAGCGTTCCAACACGCGACGTCTCTTTCAGGAATTTCATCAAACAGCTGGTTTGCACACTTCAACTCATTGCACTTAGCATACATAGTCACCAAAGAGCCCGAAACGAAAACATCCGATAAAACCCCGGTTTTTCCTAACCGGGTATGAACCATTTTCCCATATCCAACTCTACCCATTTGACCACAGGCCTTGAGAACACTGGGAAACGTATAGCTATCAGGATTAACACAAGGGTAATGCAACAATCTTTGAAAGAGCTCAAGTGCTTCAAAGAACATGGAGTTCTTGGTATAAGCAGCCAAAAGGCCATTCCACAAGGAGATATCCAAAGGGTCTCCCATGGTTTGGAAAACAAGGCTTGCACAGACGTGCAAATTGCAGGAGAAGGAGAAGTTGACGAGGTAATTGCACAAAGAAGCACCATCGGTTAAGCCCAGAGTTATAATCTTCTGGTGGACGAGTTTGCCTTGCAATATTGACTTGGAACAAGTACATATTCTCAGAAGAGAAATGAGATTTGGGGTGTTGTTGATTTGACACCTTGCATGCATAACTTCTTGGACAAGAGTTGGTGTATTCTCTAATGAAATATATATAGACAAGAACACTTCCTAACTACTGCTGAAGCTTTTACTTTTGCCTTTCTGATGGCAAGTTATTACTACCAAAGGCTCAAAGCTCCATACTCAGAACACCAACGAAACCCAATAACTACCAAACTTCGCAGACGTAAGAAACACGCATAAAACATAACCAACTATATATATATATATATATATATATATATTTAATGTGATTGAAAACCAATTTTAAATTTGTAATGCGTGTTAATACCATGTTAAGCACAATTAATGAAATTAGTCCTTGAAACCTTAAAGAGTGTTCCAAAGTGTTCTTTAACTTGCTTTTTGAACAATCTGTGCCTTTATTTTTTCTGCTCTCTAGTTTCTTTATGGATGCCGAGGAAAAAGAAAGAAAACTATCTTCCTCGAGACCTTCATCATCATTGAAGTCAATACTTATGGAGATTATTTGACTTTTCATTCTAGACCTAAAATTTTCTTTCAAATTTTTTTTTTTTCAAGTCAATAAAAATTATAATCAATTTTTAAAAAACTAATCAATTTCAACATAAAAATTTCATTTCAAACTAATACACCATCAAAGATTAAGCCTTCATTTAATAAGTTAGAGATAAAATTTTTAAGTTAAAATTGATTGACTTTTCAAAAATTAATTATAAATTTTATTGACTTTTTAGAAAAAGATAAATTAAGATGAAAAAATACAGTTTAATTAGAATTGAACCTTAATGCCAAACAAAGCAGAAAACCTCCTTGAGGGCTCGTTTCACAGGAAATTCGAGACAAACAAAGAAAGAGTGCCGCCTTAAGAGTACATATTAGTTGATTGCAGGATGGCCTGAGCAAATGCATAAAACCGTGGAAAGCTTGAAAAAAAAAAAAAAAAAAAAAATCTGTAGATGCATTCACTTATAGAATTTACATGGCAGCTGCTTTCAAAAGAGCTAGCAACCTACTAGGAATTTACATTTCTGACCCTCAAACCCCCCCACACAAAGGAAAATAGGAAAAAAAAAATTGGAATACAAATCAGAAAAGGGGTAGAAAAAAAAAAATACACCAGAAGACCAAATTGGATAAAAAGAGATAACACAATCAAACCCCTCTATTTCTCCTTTTCCTATTTCCAAAGCCTTTTCGCTTCCCTCGGCCCCTTTAAGAAAGGATGGAAGCCAACTCTCTAACTAATCAGGATGACTTCACTGTTACTCGAGCTCGAATCTAGTAAAAACACCATTCCATTTACATATGATGTTCGTTTCAAAGAGGTGAGTGAGCCAAATCCTCACTTCCAACACCAACAGTAGACTTGTCTATCATATGGACGTTATATTGCTTGTAAACTCTTGCTCGGTTCTCTGCCCACCACTGCTCTGCTTTGCTTTTCACTAAATCGTTTTTGACTACATTTGAAAATTGAACAAAGTTTAGTATGCATCTATATATCTAAGAGATTGCAGCTCGCAGCCAAAGAAAAAATAAACAAAAACAAAAAGTCCATTAAAGGTTACAATCTGTGACGCGGCATCAAAATACAAAGATGAAGAGGAAGATGTGGCGAACAAAAATGAAAATTAGGGGACTGGCATCAAGGGGTGTAATGTAATGTTCGAAAAAGCAAAAACACACAATGCTGCTATCTTGCATCTGGTCCTAGGTGTCTTGTACTCGATACCATAGAAAGGAAAACAAGTTTAGAAGTGAAACGAAATCGATTGGAAATGTAATTGGTTTCTTTTCCTCTTACAAAAGTCACCTCCCTGTTTCCATACCATAGACGGTGGTTTCCAATCAAGATGAACACTATCCTAAACTGGCTATTAATTCTTGAAAATATATCTTCATGGGGTTCTATTTATAACATTTCAATGCCAAATATTTGTTAAACAAACAATGCTCGGTACTTGAATTCATTTCTTAATTTCTGGTAGTTTATTTTCTTCTTTTACATTTTAACACTTCTTTGTATCAAAACAACAAGAACTGAGTTTCATTTTTCTTTATAATATAAACGTAAATTACATGAGCAAATTTTAAACAAGTAGAACAACACTTCAACTCCTTGAAGACAGAAAGAGAATAATGGCCTGTTTGAGTAAGCTATTTGAATAACTATTATTGTACTCAAATGCATTACACATTTAGTTGGGTTGCAGAATGTTACACTATTTCACGACAATTCAACTCAAATCCAAATCTGAATTTTTATTTTTTAGAAATCAGTGCCCCGCTCAATTTTTTATCCTTTCACTACTCAAATGTAATCTTTAACAAAAACTATCCAAACAGACATTTCATTTGAATGCACAATTCAAATTCTGTAGTTGAATACAAACATTCAAATGCAATATATGATCCAAACTGGCCATGAGTACTTACTTGGTTCCATGACCATACCATCCTCAACAATTTGTAGAAGTAGTGCTTTCACTGTGAACCACATTTTGATCTTCACGGCATCTCTCTGGAAGCCATCTTGAGATTGTGTACTCGCCAACACTGTACTCTTCTAAACATGAAGGAGAGCCAACACCATGACCATTCTTACCGATCTCAAGCACCAACAAAGTCTTCACAACACCGCTACAAAGCCTAGCGGTACAATGAACATCAGACCACACCCTCAATCTTTCATTTTCATTTGCATCACCATCTCCTCCTGACAAAACCAGCACGGCAAACTCGGAGTGGACCAGAGCCGGGTGATGGCGGTAGGCAACAAAGTCGACACCGTATCGAACTCCTGACATCACAACCCAATTTTTAACTCGGAGATGAGAATAGGCCTTGTAAAAATCTGGGAAATTTGGTTTCCGGGATTTCATGTACTGCCATAGCTGCTGATGGGTCATCAAGCGCTTGTCTTTGTCGAGTATGTTGAGGCATTTGAGAGAATGGGAGAGGTAAAAGGCCTCTTCCATGCCCAGTTGAAACCATTGCTTGTCCTTCTCGAATGTGGAAATGGGTACGCCGAAACAAGCGCGGTTGAGGAGATCAGCTTGTTGTGGCTCCGCAACGAGGAGCGCATTGGACCCGGAAAGGAGTGCCTGAGCCTCTGACTCAAGTAGGGAAGATTGAAGCTGAAACACTATTTTAGACATGGGATCGCCGAGAGCTTTGCCTGCTGAGCCCTTCCCTTTCCATCTGGGCCCCATTGATCCTATAATAACACTATCTCCGACTATACTTCAAAATTCACAGCTGAACCTAGAAAAACAAACTTAATTTTCGTAAGAACCCGTTACACACGTGCCCAAATATAACCCCCTTATTGATCCCTTTGACATACCAAAATATAATCCGAACATAACTAAGCATAATCTTTTTAAGCATGTAAAGCAAGTAACATTTAGACATTCAATTCATTTTTGCAACACTCGATTTTAAGAAAAGAATTTTCTACACAAGCATGTAGACAAACATTAATTTCCAAACAGGATCAATCATCCGAAAGCATCATAATGTCTGAAACCCAGAAAATTTCTATAAATTAAAAAAATAGAATTCCTTTCAACGTTCCAACAGATTACAGGATATCAGTAAAATAAAATATTACCAAAAAAAAAAATTTTTTGGGTGAAATTATCAACCAAAAAGCGGAAAAAAATTCGTAATTTTTATGAAGAAAAAAAATATATCGGCAACGCTCAATGTTCATCCATACATTTCTAACAAATGATAAAAAAAAAAAAAAAAATTCTAGAGAGAGAGAGAGAGATGACCATATTCAAACACTGGGAACAAAAAACAGGAAAAATAAAGAAAAATAAGAGGTATATTATCAGATCCATCGCAATCAAATTAATGCCTTAATCGGATCAATCAGCCGAAATTCTCCATGAAAATTTGAACACAAAAGAAACCCTAGAAAGGCAAAGAGACAGAGACCGAAAATTCGAGAAGAAAGTAAAACGCACCTCTCCACAAACCAGATCCGCCAGGATTCTTGTGCGATTAGAAAATCGGATTGCGAAATTACAAAGGAAAAAAGAAAAAAGAAAAAGAAAAAGAAGAGAGAAGAAAGCCTTGGATTAGGGCTCGGATTTTGGTGTTTGGGAGCTGAGAAAGAGGGAGAGTTTTTTAAGGGTGTGTGGTTTTCTTTCTTTTTTTATTTTTTTTTTATTTTTTTTTTTTCTGCCAACGCCTTTATATGTTTGTTTGGGTCTACAAAGTCTCCAGGATGAGGTTTTCGTTGAAGGGTTAATTTCATTTTTAGTATCTGTGGAGAAAATAATATTAAAATCAACATCATTTTTTTATCCGTTTATTTTTGGCACCATCACGTCATTAACCCATGATATGTGAGACCCAACTGCATTAAATGTATGTCAAATTACAGATTTATCCTCATCTCCCTCGCATGCCCCAGAAAATCAGCATCTACAGTATTTTAGAGAGAGAAAATGAAATCTAGAAAGAGAAATAGTTGCAATCGACCAGAACCGCTCGGAAACCGTCCGAAACCACCACGAAAGGCATCTATAAACAGTTTAAAATAGTTTAAAAAACCGGCGTCAGAGATCGAGAGAATGGTGGCCGATGAAGGGTTGAGAGGAAATCGAAGTTAAGGAATCAAAGAAATCCAAAGTTAAAAAAATTGCTTTTTCGTTTCAATATTTAAAAAGTTTTCGTTTAACACTTTGTTTGCAAAGGGGAAAAAAATTTCATTATGAAAATGAATTTGTTTAACAGTTGGTCTTATTACCGGATCGGTCATTTTCATAATGACCGCCTAGTAATTTTCGTTGTGACCCCCTGTAACTGTTAAATTTTCACATATAATTTTGATCACAGTTATGACTAGGCGATCATAACCGTTATGACCTCTGTGTTACACTATCGGTCATAACAGTTATGACCCACTGTTCATAACCATTATGACCCACTGTTATGACTACTCGGTCATAACAGTTATGACCACCTAGTCATAACCGTTATGACCACACTGTTATGACTGACCACACTGTTATGACTACCCGGTCATAACAGTTATGACCACCTAGTCATAACCATTATGACCACACTGTTATGACTACCCGGTCATAACCGTTATGACCAACTAGTCATAACCATTATGACCACACTGTTATGATTACCTGGTCATAACCGTTATGACCACACTGTTATGACTGCCTGGTCATAACAGTTATGACATGTAATAAAAAATGGTCAAAAATGTTAGATTTTTTTAAAAATTTTTTTAACATAGGTCATAACATGAATGACATTTACTCAAAAATGACCAAAAATGTTAGATTTAAAAAAAAAACTTTTGATAGAAGTTTTTCTTTATTATATGAAGATTTGGGTTTCAAAATGAGTGGGGGGTTAGGCGAAAAAGTGAAAAAAAATAAGATTTCGGTGGGTGGTAACTCTTTCTCTCTCTAGATTTCAGTTTTCTCTCTCTAAAACACTGTAGATGTTGGTTTGAAAAATTTTTTTGGGCCATGCGAGGGAGAGGGATATTTGAGCTGGTAGAAGATGAGGGTAAGTCTGTATTTTGATATACATTAAATGCTATTGGGTCCCACATTAAGTGCTAGTAATGAAAGAAAAAAACGTGATATTATTTTTAATAATAAAATTTCTACAGGTGCTATTAATGAAATTAACCCTTTCGTTGAATTATTTTTCTTTTTCTTTTATTTTTTTTAATTTTTAATTTAATTAATTTTTTATTTTTCTGTTGTAAAATTTTCTCTTGTTTTTCTTCCTATTCCACCGGCTTTTTTGGTCTCAATCGGCCGACTCTCTAAACGTCGACGTTTTATAGGACTACGTTGCCTTGGCTGCCAAAATCCTTTTTGGTTTTATTAGTGTGTGTCAATAAATATATATATATATATATATATTTTTTTTTTTTTTCAATTTGCAAAGTTGAAAAATTTTTCTTCCTTGAATTTCGCATTTAATCTTTGAGCATCTGCCTCACTTTGACCCTTGATTTTCTTCTGACAAATTTAGTTATCTGATCAGGTTACAGAGGTAGTTTAACAATATTTTAATATTGAATTATGTGTTATTTTTTATAAGAAAATTTTTCTTATTTTAAATTTTAAAAACAAAAAATTATTTAGAATGAAAAAAAATAGTATTGAAAATAATGTATTATAAAAGATTTTAAAAAAAATTATTTTCTTTTTTTAAAAAGGTATTGTACAAAATAAGTTTAAAAACAAAATAAAAATTTAGGAAAAAAGTTAAGGAAAACAACATTTTATAAAAAAAAATTCAATTTTTAAAATTGAACATCTCATCCAAATAAGGGGAAAGTTTGAAAAAAAAAATTAAGACAATGATTTAAATCAGTAATCACATCACTCCAGTTACTTTGGCAATAAATCAAATAAATCATTCAACTTTGCTAAGTGTTGAGATATAATGGAAAGGAAGTCATTGTGATCCAACGAGACAAGTTGTCTCTAGTTCCCATAGATGCTCAAATCCACTCTATGTTCTATAAATTTATTGCAAATGCTACAAATTTATGGGAGAAACTGTGATAGAGTTCTAATGAAGAGCACTACCAGTAGTGATCCATCCAACAACTAGAATTGATTGTGTGAGTAAATGAACGACTATGATCTAAGATGCATCTAATATTAATATTGTCTCATATACACACAATATTTTAATTTTATTTCATATTTATTTTTTTCTTCCTCAATCTGTCATGGAGCCACCGCACCCCCTGTGTGACCTTCGGCGAAGCCCCCCCCCCCCCGGGGGGTTCGGCGTCGGGGGTGGGTTAGGGGGGGGGGGGCTCAGTTTGGGGGGATTTGGCGTCGAGAGTGACCTTGGGGGGCGGGTAGGGGAGCCCGAGCGCCGGCGCGGGGGTGGGGTGGGGGGGGGGGGGGGGGGGGGGGGGGGCCTCGAGCGCCTGGGGAAGTTATCGGCCGAGGGGGCAAATCTGGTCGGTCGCCGATGTCAGGGAAGGGAAGGGAACGGGTGGGGTTTTTTTTAAATATTTATTTATTAATCTATATTAATATGAGATAAGGTGTATGATAATTATGCTACACAAATAACATCTTAGCCGTTCGATTATATCTTAACGGTTTAAAAATGAGCTCTATCGATATGGTATAAAAATGAGGGCTTTACCACAGTCTTACCCCAAATTTTTGCTCATTACTTTTAAATTAGTAAATATCTTATTTTATTCCTTTCTCGAGTCAGAAAAAGTGATCTTAGCTAGATTCAGACGGTTCCAAAAAATTCAACATAAAATTATGTATGATGACCTATGAAACTGCATGCTTCCATTCAATTAATTTCCAACTCTCTGCATACATAAAAGATAACATACATTGTATAGGATTCAAGACGCATGAATAAGATAGCATGCTTTACAAAAGATTCAACACCCATAGAGAATCATTTATTAAGATTGCGTTTGATTCACTGATTGGAGATGAAATTTTTAAATTGAAGTAGGTTAATTTTTCAAAAACTAGTTATAAATTTTGTTGAATTTTCAGAAAAAGACAAAAAGTGAGATAAAAAAAATACAATTTAGTTAGAGTTGAACTTAAATGCCAAACAAAGCCTAATTTTGGATGAAAAGTGGTCATACATTTTAGCTATTGTAGCCAAGGGAAATTAACATATCAGTACCTGTATATATATATATATATATATATTTTGGTCCCCAATAATTATGCATATATAAATTTTGTTATTTGGATAACATTAAAATGATATAATATAGTTTAAAAAATAATCTTATAAAGCACGTAAAACATAAAATGTCATTTTTTGTTCACTCAATCTAAATAGATTTTTTCAACCACAAAAAAGAAAAAAGAAAAATAAATAAATAAACACATAAGAAAACCATAATATTTTAGATTATTAGTAATTTCACATTTAACTTAACAAAAGAATACAGAGTTCGAATTCACCCCATCTCCAAATTAAAAAAAAATTATATAAATAATGGTGACATATATTAATAGGTACACAAAGACGTCATAGCTAAATCAACATTTCTATAGCATCTCATTTACTCATCCCATTGTTTTATTGAAAAGAAAAAAAATACAAGTAACGTTCCGGAGAAAAAAGGAAAAGAATTGACAATCCCGTTAAGGGTAACTAAAAAACAGCAAAAATCTAAATGTATCTAAACAAAAACAACAACATTAATATCTAAATGTAAATGTAATAATTATAATAAGAGAGAGAAAAGATACGAACTCCCCCACCACTTCAAAAAAAAAACAATAATAATAAGAGCCCCCCAATAAAGACCAAATCCATGGCCAATAAAGGCGATTATAAAGGTGAAATCGCCGACAACCTAAAATGAGACTGCAATTCTCTATTATCTTCTTTCAAAAAGTCCCAATTACAAATGTATTTTACTAACTTATAAAGCCACTTCAAACGACACTAAACTTACATAACAAAAATGACAACAAATATAACATAAAAGAACTATAAAGAAACAACAAAAGGAATGCCCACACTACAACCTCTTGCATCAATTCTCCTTTGTTAGAAAGAAAAAAAAAAAAAAAAAAAAAGAGACTCGCCCTTGAGTCTGCTTTAAAAGAAACAAACTAACATAGTTTTCAACAACTATAAGAGAGATTGTAATATGTATCTCATTTGAAATAAGATCAAAAGACACAATAGAGTTGAGAAGGTGGTCGAAAGAGCGGCGTGACCACTCTGCCTGCAGCCCGCCCACCAGACCGAGAGGGCGGTGCAGCCACGCTCCGTACAACCTGTCCAGCGGGCCGAAAGAGCGGCATGGGCGAGCTCCCTCCAGGCTAAGAGGGCCACGTAGCCACACTTGTCAGGCGCGCGGCTGCGTGATACGTCCTAATATGAGATTATTTGAATGTGTCTTTTGAATTGTTTTAAACCGTTGTGTCTATTGGTTGTATATTTTCATACAAAACTGAATTATTATCAATAATTGATATATAAATTATGATAATTGAATAGATACAAGAAGAGATGTCTTTGCAATAAATAAACACCTCTTGGAAAAGGTTACATTGATTACTGTGATTGTAACGGTTCATAAAAAGACACCTCTGTGCTTTTATAAACTCCAGAAATTTACAGATTTCATATCTTTGTTCTGGAATACAATATTATTGCTAGATATTGTATTCAAGGATTTGTTGTATCTTGGGGGTAATTTGTCGTTATATTCTTTAGCAAACTTAGTAGTGAGGGAAAATAAAACCTTAAAGGAAAGTATTCTTAATACACCTCAAACCCATCTTTGTTTTTAATTTTCTTTGCCTTCATTGTTGTTACTCTACTCAAATTCTGCAACAATCTTTAAGGTTTTATTCTATTGTATTGGAGGTTGAAAAGGATATGACTTCTTTTCTCAATCCAAATGTCCAACTTGATCGTTTTGATGGAACTAACTTCACCCGCTGGAAAGGAAAATTGTTCTTCCTACTTACCATTCTTAAGATTGCCTATGTTCTTGATCCGAATTTGGAGCAACTTCCAGAACCAAAAGAGGACGATTCCGATGTAGTGAAGGTTGCAAGGAAGAAGCGTGAAGATGATGAAGTGATGAGCTGGGGTCACATTCTCAATACACTTTCCGGTAGGCTCTATGATTTCTACAAGTCAATGGAATCTCCGGTAGAAATAGGGAATGCTCTTGAATACAAGTAAAAAACGGAGAAAGAATGTATGGACAAATTTCTCATTTTGAAATATATTGAGTTTGTCATGGTTGATACCAAGTCTGTCTTTGATCAAATATATGAATTGCAAATCACTGTTACTAAGCTTCGAGAATTGAAAGTAGAAATTTCTGAATCATTTCAAGTGAGAGCTATTATTTCTAAATTACCCCAAAGTTGGAATGGTTGTAGAAAGAAACTCCTTCATAAGAGAGATGATATAACTTTGGAGGAATTACAAAAGCACTTGAGGATCGAAGAAGAGACTAAATCCTGTGATCCCGAGTTCAAGATTGTGGATTCCTCTAAAGTATAAGTCACCGAAGCAAGTAAGATTCAAAAGAACTTCAAAGTCAACAATGACAAGAAGTTTAAGAAGTCCAGCAATGACCACAAGAAGTTTTCCGAAAAATGCTTCTTTTGTGAAAATAAAGGCTATTGCCAAAATGACTACAGATACAAGAAGAAAAAAGAACAAGTTAATATCGACAAAGCCAATGTTGTTAATGACAAAATCGAAGAGATATGTGCTATGGTTTCGAAGATGGAAATTGGCATGATTACAGAAACCAATATAGCTGCAACAAAGTCATGTGATTGGTAGCTCGATTTCGGTGCCACTATTCATGTTTGTAATGACAAGAAATTGTTCTCGTCATATCAAGTGGAAAAGGAAGGACAAATGGTTCTCATAGGGAATCATAATGCAGCGATGGTTGCCGAGAAAGGAATGGTGGATATTACCTTTTCTTCCGAGAAGAAAATAACTTTGAACAATGTCTTCATGCTCCTGATATTAGAAAAATCTTGTATCCGCTAGTCTTATGTGTAAGAACGGACTTAAGATTGTACTTGAGGATAACACATGTATTGTATCTAAGAATAGGACTTTTGTAGTAAAAGATTATTCTAGTGAAGGCATGAACAAGATAAGTATTATTGATAATAAAGATATAAATTATGTTTATATTGTTGACTCTATTGATGTTTGGCATGCTCGGTTAACACATTTAAATTTTATATCTTTGAAATACATGTCTAAACATGGTTTTATTTTCCCTCTCTGCTCCTGAAGAACCAAATCTGCACAATATCCCCTGCTTTGAGCTCATTCCTTTGTGCAACCTTGTGCCAGTTGCGTGACAAAACGTAGGAACTGGAACTTTTAGAGTCTCATTTCTTCAACATCATCTCCGTCTTTCTCAATTCTTTATCCGGCTCGATGAACTGCACCACGATGCCCTCGAGACCCCCGTCCGTCATTCTCGTCGCCAACATCGTCGTCTTCTTCTCCTCCGTCAGGAAATCCTCCCATGCAATTTCTTTCAGATTCATCGATAACAGGTTCTCAGGTGGAAGAGAGAGAGAGAGAGAGAGAAGTGAATAATTAGAGTGAAATCTCAGGTGGGGTTGGGAGGTTTTTATTTTGGGTAAAATAAGACTTGTATCTCAAGTAATTTACTACGTAGATAAAGCTAAAATGGGGATATGGTTAAAGATTCAAAATCAATTTAATAAATGAGAATGCTATTATTAACATGAAAATTATGTAAGAAATGAAAGATGCAATTATTAGTGGAAAAATATAAGAATGACACGTGGAAAATAGAAATTTTGACTTGGGTTTTTCGGAAGACAATCTCAAAGAATTCTGATCTTGATGTCAAGTAGATTCAGTGAATTCTTTGTGGGTTTTCAGTTTTCTCAATTGAGTTTTTCTTTGATATATGGGTTTCTATTAAATTAAATTTTAAGTGGAAGGCTGAGTATAGTGTGTATGTCCTAGTGGCCCTCCATACTGATTGCCTTCTCTCTCGAGTTTATTTATTAAAAAAAAAAAAAAAAAAGATTCGTGACTAGGTTATGGTCTCATAATCTTAAAATTAATAAAAACTAATATTATATTTTTATTATTATTTTTATTCTCCTAAACTGCCTCATCTTGCATTTTTTGATATTGCCGCTGAAAATAAATTCCTTTCAGTATTTTACTTTACCATCTGTTATATCATGCAGTTTAAAAGCAATCATGTGTTAAAGTTGGTCTTTTTTTTTTTTTTCTCCAACCCCCCCCCCCCCCCCCCCCCCCCCCGCCCGCCCGCCCGCCCGCTAATAAGTCTTTTAAGTTGACTTATTTTATTGTTCTTAATGTTGCTTATGTTAATTGTTTCGATCACGTTGGTTTCACAACATAAATTTAGTTGGCTTGGTTTCAATTATGATTCTTGTCTTTTGTTTTTTTTTTTTGTCTTTCACTTTGTTCACTTTTTGAAATTGGAAGGACTATTATCTGTTTGATTATACGATTTTTAATAGAGTAGTGTTAGGGACATTAACTCTAATCTTAATTTTTTGAGTAACAATTCATGAATCATAATTTCATTAATAAAAACAATCAACTGATGTGTCAATACTTTAAATACTTACTAATAAAAGAAGACAATTTATATACCACATAATTGATATTCAAAAGTTGAGATTAAAGTTGGTACCTCTAGCATTTTTCTTTCTGATATAAAGATTGTTGGCGATATAGCGAACTTCACTGCCCTACGCATTTGCTCCAACAGTTCTTGTTGCTCCGCTTGGTGCATTAAGTATAATCTTCTGGTGATTGTCCAGTGTTATGTGGTTTTTAATTTCTTCTTTGCTATTGCAAGACGATTCTCTAATTTCCTTGAGGTGATTGTTAGGAGTTTTTATCTAAGAAATCATGTTTTAGCTGTGTATAGAGTGCCCTCAGCTGTGTCAGCTTAAGAAGACAAGTGTTTTACTAGATTAGTAATCTCGTTGAGTTTATTTAAAAAAGAAAAAAAAAAGATTCGTGACTAATTGTAGGTTATGGTCTCATAATGCTAAAATTAATAATAACTCATGTAATTACATTGTTTTTGTTATTATTTTCCTTCTTCTAAACTGCCTCATCTTCTGCTTTAGCTGCTGAAATAAATTCCTTTGAGAATTTTATTTTACCATCTGTTACATCATAAAGTTTGAAAGCTATCATGAGTTCTTTTTTTCTAGTCTTTTATATCCTTGAATTTTATATTTGTGCTAATAAGTCTTTAAGTTAACTAATTTTAATGTTGCTTCTTCTGTTTATTGTTTTGAACATGTTGGTTTCATAATGTAAATTTAGTGGCCTTGGTTTCAATTAGGATTCTTGTATTATTATTAGGATAAATTATTCATTTAGTTCCTAAACTTTAATCTTGTGTAACTTTCGTCCCTTAACTTTTTTCGTGGCTAGAATGTCCCTAAACTATTTAAATGTTTCTACAATAGTCTTTTCTGTTAATTTTTAAATAGAATTTGTTAGTAATTTGGTCAAAAAATGGTGCTAACTAAGAATTTCGTCCAAAAATTAACGAAAAAAAACTATTGTAATATCATTTTTTAATAGTTTATGGTCATTCCAGGTACGAAAAAAAAGAACAGGAAATGCCCTTAAACTTTTAAAATGTTGCTATAATGATGATTTTCGGTAATTTTAGATGAAATCCGATCAAAAAGCGATGTTAGCTAGCTGATTTTATCCAAAATTTGACATAAAGGACTATTGTAGCAACATTTTAATAGTTTAGAGCATTCCAACTCTGAAAAAAAAATTCATAGATCAAAACTACACAAAATTAAAAGTTTAGAAACTAACCTAATAATTTACCCTTATTATTATTATTAATAATTTACCCTTATTATTATTATTATTAATGGGAGAGGCTCTACCACAGTTTCTCCTATTATTATTATTATTATTATTATTTGCTTTGTTCACTCTTGAAATTGGAAGGACTATCTCTTTGATTTTCCACTAGGACTATATGATTTTTGATATAATGATTGTTGGTGGGCAGTGACGGAGGGAGGGGGGCACCCTCCAGCTCTCTCTCTATTTTTTTTTCCCTTTTTTTTAAATATGGTGGTGTGGTTTTTTTTTTTTTATATATTTTTTTAATATAATAAGTATGTGTATATATCATTTGTTTTGACCCCTTAAATTAATAGCTTTCTATATTTTATTGGACAAATAATTTGGATTTTAATAAACAAAAACTGTTACATATATATGTTAGCATAATATTGATTAAATTTTTTTGGCACTCCTACCAATAAAATCTTGACTCTGTCACTGTTAGCGAGATAGTGAGCTTCACTAATCTACGCATTTACTTCACCAGCTCTTATTATACTGCTCGGCGCATTAGGTATAATCTTCCGATGATTGTCCGTATCAGTGTTATATGATTTTAATTTCTTCTTTGATATTTGCAAGATGATTATCTAATTTCCTTGAGGTGGTTGTATCTAAGAAATCATGTTTTAGATGAAGGCTGTGTCAGCTTAAGAAGACAAGTATTATACTAGCTGAATTGGTAATCGATCTAGAATTAGTGTTCTCTCAAGATTGGACAGTGACGAAGCCATAATTTATTATTAGGGGTAATTTTTTCTTGTGATTTACTCTTTGAGTCTCAACATGAAAAAAATAATAATAATAGAAACAAAAGAATAACACACGCAAATTATAAGAAAAGAGACGATGAACGTTTCCCTAGTGGATCTTGGAAACAAAACACTGATAGTTCAGAAATAACATCATTATCAACATTCTCAACAAAACCAACAAAGAAAAGGCACAAAAGGATTAAGAACGACAAAGAAAGATTATACGTAGCACGTGCACGTGCACGTGCTGGAAACATTTAAAAACAAATAAATAAAACAAACAAAAGCTTATTAACAGCCGTGATGGTTGCTTGTGTCCTTAACTAGGGTGTCATCTTTCTCTCCCCTTCGTATTCATGCGTTAAAAAGTTGTACAATTACTGTTTTATCAACTTATTTATTTTATTTTAATTTAAAAATAAGAAGAAAAAAATTCAAATATCATTGAATGGATTTAGATTTTCAACTCAATGATGCCCCTATTATTTTTGTTTTTGGGCATTACTTCTTCTTTTTTAAAACTTTTTGGAGGCTTATTTACTAATAGATTAATACAAGGGGAAACAAAAAAAAGATTGGTGAGTAGGATTGTTTACAAAAAAAAGAAAAGAAAAAGTGATAGAAATAAAAAAAAGGAAACACGTAGGTGTGTTTCTCAATTTCTTTTGCGTAACTATTCTCAAATCGAGAATACTAATATTTTACTAATTAGATTTGTTTTTTGTTTTTTTAACAAGTTATAAATCAAATGAAAATTAGAGTGGGAGTCAGAATAGTATCTTATAAATGATAGAGTTTTCAAATCTTTTAAAAATAGTGGCATGAATGCGCGCTTACTAAACTGTAAAGAAATGTAATGGGAAAGGTAATGAGATTAGAAAGTAAAGTAAAAGAATAGGAAAGAGAATCGTTAATTCACTTTCTAGTGTTTACTTACCTATTGAATGGTGTAAACGGAAATAGTTTCATTTTCTTTATAGTGTTTACTAACATTGATAACGTTAATCTTATTAATGTAATTACTAAAAGATCCTTGTACACGACAAAGAAAACATTAGCACATGAAAACTTATTAAGGATATATGAGTAAATTTGATATATATTCCATTTGATAAGAAATCAATACCAAGGGGATGTAAGGATTGACATTCTTCTTCTTCATTCCTTATATTGTGTGGGGACAACTAAACTCTCATTCCCCATTCTGTAAGTAAACACATGATTAAGTTAAAAAAAAAATAATAATAACTACTCACTTTTCTTTTCTCTTTGATGCAAGTAAACATGCCCAGGATATCAAGTGAATTCAGTGGGCTCAGATATATCAACTCTATCAACATAAAATTGGAAAATTATGATTTTAACAGTGAATTTTGAATTTTTGCTTTAAACATATTTTGAAATAAGTATGCAAATAATCTTAAAAAGCAAAAAACAGGGATACTGATTCAAAATTCAAGAAGCAAACTTGGAAAAACTTTCAAAATTAGACCAAATTTAAACTAAACTCATTCAACAAACACCCCCTTAAAAAATGACGTAATTTTAAACGGTTTTAAAAAAAGCTCCGAGAACCATTATTAGCAACGATAAGTCCTCACTAACAATTAGACCGAAAGTTTCCCAAAATTAAAAATAAATCGTCATATAATTGAGGAAGATTCTAGAATCAGTATTTGTGACGATGTGATAAAATATTGTCGCAAAAACTTTTGAGAGCCAGGAATATTACCACTTTTCTTCTTTTTTTTTTTCTTTCTTTCTTTCTTTTTTTTTTTTTTTTGTTTGTAAAATTTAAATCGAAAAATTATTTGATAAGTCGTCGCAAATACCCTTAGAATTCTCGGTCAAAATTTCTCTTGTAATTTGTGCCGCACTCGTCTATTAATAGTCACGATATATGTCTCGCAAATACCAATATCTGGCGCTAAGTTTATGTGCCAACAATGTTTTGGCATCATATTCCTTATTGACGACGACACGTCGTCACAAATAGACTTGGTCGATCCTCCAATTTTTGGCAAGTTTTGAAACTGCGATCACATGTCGTCGCAATTAATAAATTCGATGACTTGAACCATTTAATTGGACGATACTTTTTGTGACAACTAGTTCAAAGAAATAGATAATTAAATCATTTATAGTCGTCGCAAATATTGTCGTTGCAAAAGTGGCTTATTATAGTAGTGTTAGAATATAGTGACATACAGAAATTGATAAATAAATACTACCAGTTATTAGCTTACTTGGAGATCTTACCCCAGCTAGCCAGTGCCGAGAAAAGCATAAGACCATCTACAATACTTATTCATATCGATGCCGTATTTATTATTAAAAAGAGTGGAATTATTTCTTTTTTAGGATACTATATTTGATATTTATGCTCTATTTTATGTTATAACTATCTTTCATTATTATAATTTAGTTTTAAAATTCGTAAAAATAAATTTTTAGTACTATTAACTAATTAAAAAATAACAAAATTATAATGGTTAGAAGAAAAAATTAAGACAACCAACTAAATTTGATATTGGTTGACAAATTTGACGTAAAATATTGCACTTCATTACAAATAATATTTTTTTTATTTAATCATTGAAAATATATTATTGACATATCAAAATATTTTTTTGGTTAAAATATTATTGACCTAGCAATTAGTATTCTAACAAAGATGCTCTATACTGAAAGACCGTTAGATCAACGAAACATGAATATGAAAGACTGGTGTTAGAATTAAAAGAGTGCGGGTTAGTTATGATGTAAGTTTGAGTTAAGATTTTTAAATTTTAATAATAATTTTTGTTAATTTTTTTATAAAAGATAAAACAATTCAAAAAAAGACCAACAATTTAATTAATGGGCATAAATTTAAACTTAGGGGCTGTTTGATGAATTAATTTAGTTTAAAATTTTTAAAATTCAATAGTAATTTTTTAGAAAGATAAAAAAAAATTTCAAAAAATAATAAAAAAATATGATAAAAAAATACAATTTAATTTAAACAAAATTAACAACCAACCACCCCTTACATTCCAAACAAGCCTTGAATTATAGTAGTGATGCACAAATTCATGTAAAAAAAAAAAAGTGAAAAGGACATCATGACGATATAAAAGATCTAATAGATGAGCATTAACAATAACACAGTGATTTATGTCGGCCTCAAGTAGAATAATAAAAGATATAATAGACTGGCATGCAAAAAGACAAAATTTCCACCTAAAAAAAATAATAGAAAAGACATTCTGACAGAAAAATATGTTATTTAAATGAGAAATAATTCAAGGAATCCAGGGAGAAAGGACCACAGGGATGACATCTCATGGCAGTACAGTATTTTCACCTGGCTCACTTTTTCCGCACTTATTTGACTTCCAAAAGCTATGGTCCTCAATTACATTTTTAATTGGACGTACGTTCTTTAATTGCATCGAAACATTTGGATTAAACCTACGAGAAAAATATATATACTTAGGTATGTTTGTTGTAGAGTGTAAAAGAAGAAAGTAAAAAAATGATTGAAACATATATCAAACTTTTTTTTTCCTTCTAAACACTCATTCATTTAATATTCTCAATTGTAATTGGATTTTTAAAGTCTAAGATGTATCAAATAGGGTTGAAATTTCAAATGATTCAAAAAGCACATGTTTAATGTATGGGTTTGGATTGAAAAATTTAGGTTTAAATTAAGTTGTATATTTGATGAGACGTTTGAATTGTTGAAGTTAAAAAATATAAAAATTTAAAATGTGTTGGATAAACAATATCAATATGAAACTTATTTTATTCGTCTTAAAATTCTATATAATTAAAGAAAATATCATTTCATTTAAACTTACTATAATATTTATTAATTTTTTAAAATTTGAGTTACAAAATTATAATAATAACTGTGAATAATAAAAATGAGGTTGATTTTTCATTTAAAAAATAAGTAAATTTAAGTTATAATTTGTGATTCAAACATGAGTTAAAAGTCTACTGTTTTGGAAATCAAAACCAATGCCCCTTCGTCCATCACCGTACTACTCTGCAATTTGGAGACTGATCAATTAATGTCATTCATCAGTGCCCCTTCGTCCATGGACACTCATTTTTATACATTGTCTTCTTTTGCTTTTCTTTTTTAATTTCTTTTGAACAATAAATACTAATAAATATTCTCTTGAAACAAAATCCTAATAAATATTTGTGGTAGTACAGCACCCTGTCCAATATGACATCAATATGAAAAAAAAAATACCCAAATAATAATTTTTTTAGGATAAATAGTTATTTTTTTAATTTTTTAATTAATATAATACAATTTTTCCTTTTATTTAATATATACATAAAGGTTAATTTTATTTCATGTTCTAAAATCTCTCATATAATTTCTTTTCTCTCATTTTTTTTACTATATAAAATAAAGGATGAATCAACTGTCAATAGTTAAATTATCATTACTCTTCAAAACGTTAAGAGAATTGACTGAATTATCCTAAAAAATCTTTTATCATATTAAATTATATAAAAAATCATCTCATTTAGATATCTATATGTAAATTTATGAATTTAAAATGTTGAGTTATATAATTGTAATAATAACTATAATTAATAAAATTAAAATTATTTTAATAAAAAAATAAAAAATAAAATTATAATTCATGATCCAGACCGACGCGTAGACAGGTGGCTAAAAAGTTTACTGATTTTGGAAATCAAAACCAAGTGAAGAATAGAAAAGTCATCAGAGATACAAAACAGGTCATTCTCTCATCGTACCCACACACTTAAGTCATTGTACATTGTCTTCTTTTGCTTTTTCTTTTTTAATTTCTTTTGAACAATAAATCCTAATAAATATTCACTAAAAAAAAAAAAATCCTAATAAATATGTGTGGTAGTGGGAGTACAACACCGTCCAATCTTTTAATTCCACACAGTTTGAAAAACTCATTTTCACATTTCATTCTCTGTCATGAATCTTTACTCAGCTATGGCCTTTGCCTCATCCAAACCTGTGGTGTGTGAGTATAAGAAGAAAAATCTCGAGTAAAATATTGATATATTAATTAATTATATTTTTAATAAAAATATGATATAAATTGATATTTAAAGTTGAGATTAAAATTTATATCTTTATATTACTCTTATCTTAATTATCAATAATTCATTATAATAATTTTTTTGGGTTGCCATACTTATATATGCCCTAGTCCTTTTTTTCGTATAATAAATCAAATAAAATAGACTTTTTTAAAAAAAAAAAAAATTCAAAGAAAGATTTCCTTATTCTCATATTCTTAGAGATTTTTTTGTTTTCTTTTTTTTTTAATCAATTATTCATTTGTACATTTTCAATTTTTTATAAAAAAGTAATATAATCTTTATAAGTATCCATTTAGATATTGACGTGAATAAAAGAAAAAATAGATTTAAAAAAAAAATCATAATCTTCAATTTAGACATTCATGTAATTAATTATTTAACCACTTCTTCAGGTGTTGATTCATGAGTAGAAACAATGTATACTGATAATAAATTTACTTTGATATCCTTATCATTTAATAAGTTCATATGCTTTGATTAATAATAATTAGTTGATATCTTATTTTTACTTTTTAATTAGTTTTCAATTCAATTATCATTTTTTTAAAATTTTCTTTACCATTTGGTAAAGCATCTTCCAAATATACTAACAATTCTTTGTTGAAGAACAAAATATCGTACAAAGGTTTATTAATTTCTATCACGGCACCTTTAGATTCCAAAACGTGCGTTATGGTACGAGGAAAAAGTGAAAAGAATAAAATGTACAAGTGATTTTAGGATAAAAATGTTAATTTAGAGTAAATGGTAAGATGTAATTTTTAAATGGAAAGAAAAAAAGGTTGGAAGAAAAATATAGTGGGTTCTATCAAAATTAATCTTCTCAATGTGGGAGGATTTAGGGACTGGAAAATATTAACATAAATTGCAGAATAAAATTACATAACTATTATGTCCATCAAATTTTAACAAAAATGGTTGATAGTATATTGAAAAAATATTAATTTTGTAATAGTATAACTTTTCTATCCTTTGGTTTCACTCTCACTACCAAACAAGAGAAAGGTAAAATTATTTTCTTTTCACCTCTCATATCAAACTAATTAAAAAAAAAAAAAAAAAGTCTTTTCTCTCCTTATAATTTTCTTTCCATCATAATTTTTTTTCCCACTTAATTTTCTTTCATTCTTATCAAACGGAGTGCTACAGTCAATAATTTTGGGGATCAAAACAAAGCGGAGAAAAAGTCATCAAAAGTTACAGAACTGCCCCTTAAATAATAATTGAGCTTACAATCGACCAATGTCACCCTTCGTCAATGGTCATTTTATATATTATCTTGTTGTGCGTTTTTTAACCTTACTTTTTAACATTATTATTGCAAAACTATTACTACCATTCCCTCTTTGAATTCCACAAGAAAAAGTTTATCGTTTTCAAATTTTCGTTCTCTGAATCTTTGCTCTTTTTCTCTCTGATCTGTTGGCTAATCCAAACCTGTGAAGACAAGAAAAATCAAGTAACGTTCTGTTCCTTTGATTTTGCAAACAGAGTTCGCACTTCATTTTCCTCTTTTCCTTGTTCTGGTTTGTTTATTTCTTATGGTTTTCCTTGTAGTTTCTTCCTTTGTGTAGT
Source organism: Ficus carica (assembly GCA_009761775.1). Lineage (NCBI taxonomy): Eukaryota > Viridiplantae > Streptophyta > Magnoliopsida > Rosales > Moraceae > Ficus > Ficus carica. The sequence continues at coordinate 76,466 of VYVB01000451.1, forward strand.
GTAGTGTTTCCTTTCCCTTCTATTTTGCCACGTTAAATACCCAAAAAAAAAAAAAAAAGAGAGAGAGAGAGAGAGAGATCAGGACTCCTGACTGCATTGAAGGGCTTAGCGGTTATCTCTTTGTTCTAAGATTGGTCTTGTTGTAATAGTCAACGTCTCTCTATTTTAACTCTCAAGATCGAAAACTATACGGGAAAAAAAAAAAAAAAAAACAAAAACAAAAACTCTGCTTAGCATCAAGTGGCTTTGATCAGGTATGCTCTTCTTTGATCCCATCCTCTTCTTATCATGGTCTGCTCTGTTAGTTGTCTGATAATTCTTCTGTTGTATTTAGTTTTACACGTACGTAAATCTTCTTTAATTTACTTTCTTCTTGTTGCTGTTAGTAGCGCCTTTCATTGAATTTTCATTTGTATCTGATTAAATTAGAGAGTTCTGAAAAACCAAAAAACCAAAAACCAAAAAAAAAAAAAAGTTCTGAAAAAAGAAAACTTAAAATGAAAAGAAAACAAGAAAACAAGATAAGAAATATAGTAGTGAACTAAAAATAGGTTTTTCTTTTGCTCAAACTAGAAATAGGTTTACATGGAGTTCATTATCGGGGTCGGTACTGCAATTGTGTCCAAACTAGCCGAGTACACAGTTGGATTCGCTCGCCGGCTGCGTCACTACACAAGCGATGTAGATAACCTAAGAGCTCGAGTTGAACAACTCAATGCTGAAAGACAAAACCTACAAGGTCGAGTTGACGAGGCTAGTGGAAGAGGTGAAGATATTCACGATGAAGTTCAAAACTGGCTGACGAGAGCACGAGGCATCTCCCAAGGAGCCACGGATTTTTTGAACAATAATCTAGATCTTGCAAGTATCAGCTGCTGCAGTGTGCAAATTCCGAATCTGGTGTCCCGGCGAAAGCTGAGCAGGGAGGCAAGGCAAATGGTAGAGGACCTTCAACGTCAAATTCAGTCTGCTCGGGGATTTGTTGTGGTTGCTTCTCGTCCCGCTCTGCACACTAACATTGCGATGGGAGGCGATTACAAGGTCTTTGAATCACGAAAGACGATTTTGGAGGCAATTATGAAGGCGCTAAAGGATCGTCACGTTACCAGGATTGGAGTTTATGGTATAGGCGGCATTGGCAAAACAATGCTTGCTAAAGAAGTTGCTAGGCAAGCCACAGAAGCCAAGTTATTCACTGAGGTGGCCATGACGACCGTGTCCCAAACTCAAGATTACAGCAGATTGCAACAAGACATTGCAGAGAAGTTAAAACTTAATATTGCCGGACTTCACACTGTATCCGCGCGGGCAGATCGGCTACAACGTCAACTGAAGGAAGAGAATAGTATTCTAATTATTTTAGATGATATCTGGGACAAACTGGATTTGATAGAGGTTGGAATACATCTCGAGAACGAAGGATGCAAGATATTGATGACTTCTAGATCCCAAGATGTTTTGCGTTCTATGGATGCTGATAAGAACTACGTAGTCGATGATTTATCAGCCAGTGAAGCAATGAACTTGTTTCGGACCATTGTAGGTGATATTGTTGAGCAACGGGATATTAACAGATTGGCAATCGATGTGGTTAGAGAATGTGGAGGCTTGCCACTAGCTATTACAGTAGTTGCCGGTCCATTAAAAAGTCAGAATAACTTGTTCGTTTGGAGGAATACTTTGAATCAACTACGAAGTATTATTTCCCCGACAAATATTGCCGAGCCGCTAAGAAAGGTTTACCGGAGTATAAGGCTTAGTTACGATTCGTTAGCTGATGAAGACAAGTCATTGTTGTTGCTATGCAGTTTGCACGATGAAGATAAGAACATAGTAGTTGAGGATCTAAGGACGATTGGCGTGGGTTGGGGCTTGTTTCAGAATATCAGTACATTAGCAGATGCCAGAACGAGGGTGGAGTCATTGATCGTCAAACTGAAAGATCGTTGCTTGTTGTTAGATGGTGATGTTGGTGAAATTTGGGTCAAAATGCATGACGTTATTCGTGATGTTGCTATATCAATAGCATCAAACGAGAGAGGCATGCACAGTGTGAGAATAAATGAGTTGGAAGATTGTCTGAACAAGAAAAAAGCTCAAAGACTCGAAAGCGATCAGTATACTTCGACATCCGGGTTCCAATCAACTTCCTGAAAGGTTGGAATGTTCGGAGTTAGAGTTATTCCTTCTTGATTCTTCTCGAGTAGATCCTATACCAATTCAAAACCACTTTTTTGAAGGAAGTACAGATCAGCTCAAATCTTTGTTTCTTTATGGAGCAAAGTTGGTCGCACCTTCATCTTTCCATGTACTTCAGAATCTACAAACCTTAACTCTACGTGGTTGTGTGCTTGAAGATGTAAATTTTATTGGAGATCTAAAGCATTTGCAAATTCTTGATCTTTCGTTGTCCACGATTAAGCAGTTGCCGGTACAAGTAGCACAACTAAGTCGTTTACAACTGCTAAATTTAGAAGCTTGTAAAGATCTTAAACTAATTGAGCCGAATGTCATCTCAAGTTTGATACAGTTAGAGGAGTTGTACATCTCACAAACTTTTTATGAATGGGAAGTTGGAGAAGTCGATGTCAGCAAAAGAAGTAATGTGAATCTCACTGAAATAGAGAATTTGCAGAAACTCACTTCTTTATCCTTGAGAGTACCAGATGTCAAAACTTTTCCTAAAGATTACAAGTTTAGTGAAAAGTTGGAGAGATATAGAATCTCAATTGGTGACTCACTGTACAACTCGCATCCAGCTGGAATTTCAAGGTCGTTGCTTCTAAAGCTCCATGAAAGAAGTCAATTAACAGCACATGGTGTTGAATCGTTGATGAAAAGGTCGGAATTTTATCATTAGATGGATTAATCGATGTGAAGAATGTTGTTTACGATCTGGACTTTTGTGAGGGCTTTTGTGACTTGAAGCGTCTTGATTTGTTGAACAGCGATGGAGTTCAATACATCGTTGATTGTGTGGACCAGCAGATTCATCCTCACAAGGCTTTTCCAGTGTTGGACAGCCTGCGCCTTTGGGAATTAAGAAACTTGGAAAGGATATGTCATGGTGAGCTCCCGGAAGGTTCATTTAAGAATTTGAGGGAGGTTAGCGTGTGGAGATGTGATAAATTGAAGAATGTATTCCCTTTGTCTATCTTCAAAAGACTTCACTCTATACGAGTGGAAGATTGTAAGATGATGGAGGAGATAGTAGGCCATGCGAGATCAGAAGATGATGGAGCTGTTGAATTTCCTGAATTACGCTCCTTGGAATTATGGAATTTACCAAAGATGGTTAAATTCATGAGTTGGTCTGAGGCGGAGGCAGCTGGCGGCTCTTCATCAGTAGAGTCTCCCGACCCTTTGTTTGGTGAAAAGGTAATATAACTATTTCCGACTTTCCTTTTGTTTGTTTTCCCCCTGCCACTTTAATATATAAGCGCATCACCTGTCTTTAATTTATAATAATACCCATTATTCTCAAACAAAATTTTTTGCACAAGCTCACTTTCTTCTCTTCGACGAGTCTCTAGTTTTAGTACCACATTTTTTCAGTTGTCTATTCTCCATGTAAAAATTATTAATAAGGGGAAAATTAGTTTACTAATGGATTATGTTTTTAATTTCCTTTATTTTTCATAGATATTAAAAATTTGGGATATTTTTCCAATAACTAGTTTTATTGATCATCAGTATAATATTAATATTTGAGATATTTTTTCAGATACATTGTGATAGATCATCAATATTAGTTTTTATATCTAAATCAGTACTTTTTTCTCCTCCTAACAGGCACTATATATCAGTTGAAAGTTACAGTAGTTTTTCTTTTAGATATGTAGATGCACCCATTCTTTTGTGATGTGCAAAGTTTTATTAGTTTCTCTCTTGCTTGTTGTGGAGTAGTTGATATTTTGCAAAGTAAATTTTAGCCTGTTAATTTTTTTTTAAAAGAAAAAAACATGTCTCTAATTGCTAAAAAAATAAAAATTAGGATGAGTGGACCAAAATGGTCACCCAATTTAATAGGTGACAAAACTTTTTTTTATTTAGCAAAATAGCCCTTTGTCGTTTATTTTTTAATTCAGATTTAATCAATTAGTGATTGGCTTGATAATTGATGAATACGGTCAATTACTGATTTATCAAATTAATAATATTATGTGATCAATCTCAGATTAACCAGTTAAGAAAATTGATTAACCATTTTAAAAAAAAATGAGATTTTAACTAATTTTTAAAAACTTCGGACATTTGTTAAAAAACTTCTTAAAAAATACTATTTACCTCTAAATCCAAAAAAAAAAAAAAAAAAAAAAAAAAAAAACATAGCAAGAGAAGCTTTCCTTATAGTAAACCTAAATTAGGTAAAAAGATAGTCTTTTAATACATATTTAAATTAAATGGCTGAAATTTTTTTATTTAGAAAAATGAACGTTAATCAGTGAGGGACATAGACAATCAGTGAAAGTTACATATTAACATTTTATCACTCACTGATTAATCATAATAGGTCAGTCAATCACTGATTGATAATTTAAAAAAAAAAAAAAAACCAATAATAATTTTGCTAATTTTACAAAATTTTGGTAATTTATTAAAAAATTTCTTAAAAAAAAAAAGGACATTTACCTATATATCCCATAGATCATTTGTTATATACATGAAATGGAGTCAATACATTATTTGAAACTTAAAAACGGAAATGAACGAAACGTTACTTATACCATTATTTGAATTTAAACTACACTATTATTTAAATTTCTAACTTTTTCGACTTTTTAAAGTGGGTTAAATTAGATAACATATTTAATGTAAGATGAAAAGCAAGGTTTAGTTAAATTGAAAAAAAAAAAAAAAAAAAAGGTAAAAGAGATTGACACAGGGTTAAAAAATAGTCTTACCATTTTTTAGTTCAAAATTTTGGTTCAACTCATTCCTTTTTGAAAAAAAAAAAAGTTATGACTCTGCGACTACCCACAAGAATCAAATTGAAAAAAAAGGGCTAATCTAAAAAGTCTATCTACAATTTTGTAGGAAAAAATTCCACAAATTTTGTTATTCTAATTTAGGCTAACTTGCTGATTAGTTGAAAATCTGTTTTTATTTTAAGAAATTCTCTTAGTAGTTACATTGAATATGCAAAGATAAATTCCTTAGAAGTTAAATGACAAATAAAATTTTGACTCATTCTATTGAGTAAATTGTCACATTTTGATCAGCTGTGTTAATTGAAATTTAGATTAATGAGGTCAAGCTCAGAAAGACTGCTAAATATTAAGAAATATTAAATTTACACTAAACACTGATTATTAAATATTACATTAATTTGTAAATAAGATTTTCCAGGTAACTTACATGATCTTCACAAATGTTTTTGCTACTTCTTTCATATGTGTCTCCAAGAAATGAAAGAAAGCAATTGTGCATCTTTCGCCAAAAAAGGAAAAAAAAAAAAAAAAGATTTGTTACACATGATTGGAGAGAAATAATGAGATTGTGCATATTTTTCTAGTCAGTACGTGATTCGAATTGCCCTCGATTCTTTGTAGGTTGCACTTCCCAACCTCGAAAATTTGTATTTATATGAATTGGCGGTCAAAAAGTTATGGGCAGATCAGCTTCCATCAACTTCTTACATGCAAAATTTAAGTAGCTTGAATGTTATAGACTGCAACAACTTAAAGTATGTGTCATCATTTGCTACGGCTAAAAGCTGTCTCATAAAGCTTAAGGAGCTAAAGGTATCTACATGCAGCGTCTTGGAAGAAGTACTAGCCATAACAGACTTACAGGAAGAAGAGGATGGGAGTTTGGAAAAGATTTTGCTTCCTCAACTCAAATCTCTCGATCTTGATGATCTTCCAAACCTCAAAAGGTTTTGCAAACGTCCTTGTGAACTTGAAACGTTGGTCACGTCAATAGAGTTAACAGGTGAAGGATCGGAACATGAAGAAGCGGAGTGTGGCACAGAAGAACCCTTGTTCAGTGAAATGGTATGATTTTCTTTTAATTCTTCATTTTTGAAACTTGAAAGTTTGTCTTTTATTCCTTCTTCTTTTATTAAACTTTTTTTTTTAATTAGATCATCACTAATGCGTTAATCTATGCCAATGCTATATTTGCTACAAAAGAGTAAAAAATAACATTATCATACTTTACGCTTTAATGATACATTGTTGTATCTACTTTTTGTCATCTTTATATTATGCTACGGAACTTATAAAAGTTAACTATTAGTATTTAGATAATCTAAAAATATAAAATTGTATTGATTGCATAAAATAGTGAAGACACCAATAAATAAGAATCAAATATTAAATTTGATATTGGCTATATCTTATGACAAATTTAATATATAAAGTTTAACATATGGTATGTTGGCATAACAATTTAGCATTTGCATTGGAGATGCTCTTCCTTTCCGGCTTCAGACGTAAATACATGATTAGTTACACAAAATCCCACTGCATTGGCCAATCCGGAATATGGTTTATAAGTAATTAAAAGTAGTAGATATTTATTTATTTTTGTTTAGAGTAGAACTTAAAATTGAAAGATAAATTCAATCAAAGAGTTTGTGCTTAAATGCCATAAAATGAAATATATAAACACACACTTACATACTATTTCCATCTTAATCCTAGATATTACCTCTGTATTAAATATATAGGAAGCAGGATACTCATTTCTTCTTAACTTATACCCCCCCCTTTTTTTTTTTTTTTTTTTTCTTTTTTTAATGACTCCAAAACAATTTTACAATATGTATATGTATATATAATAGAGATATATATTATTTACTCACTGAAAAGCTTTTACATATCACTAGAAATTTAAGCAATCCAATTTCCAAATATGTTTGACATATTTTTGTTTTAGTCTTCTAGACAATCTTTTCTGTTTTTTTTTTTTTTAGTGACTAAAAACAGTTTTTTTTTTTTCTTGTTAGGTCTTGTATCTAGAACTTTGGTTAGTACGCCTTTAGGTCAATTTGTTGAATCAATTGCAAAATCCTTTTTCTTTTATGATTATAAATTTTTTAATTTGAAAATGTTAATATACAAAAATATCTTTGAAATGAAAATGACTGAAATGTTTGATTTTGAAAAAGGAGATTTTTTGTATCTCATTCCCAAAATGAGATGAGCACTTAGGTCCAGTTAAATTTTTACATTAAAATTTTCAGCTACTCCGTTTATATAGTGAACTGTCACTTTTTTAGTCATGCTAATTAATTAGTATTCGGATGTTTGATTTTTCAACTTTAATTAATATAATCTTTTTTTACTTTCACAAAATATATATGTAACGTTATTTACAGATTGTACATCCATGATATGTGAGAAAGTTATTATTGTACATCGTTGTCCAGAAAAAAACTAAAAACAAAGAACAAAATAAGAGAAATTTATGATATACTTTGTCAGTGCAGATTGTGGAGATAGTTCTTTTTTTTTTAGCCAGTATCTAATTCGATTTGCCATTGACTCTTTGTAGGTTGCGCTTCCCGGTCTAGAAGATTTGTATTTAAATAAATTGGCTGTCAAAAAGTTATGGGCAGATCAGATTCCAGCAACTTCTTACATGCAAAATTTAAGCAGGTTGCAAGTTAATAATTGCTACAACTTAAAGTATGTGTCATCATTTGCTACGGCTAAAAGCTGTCTCATAAAGCTTAAGGAGCTAAAGGTATCAACATGCAGCGTCTTGGAAGAAGTAATAGTCATAACGGACTTACAGGGAGAAGAGGACGGGAGTTTGGAAATGATTTCGCTTCCTCAACTTAAATCTCTCAATCTTGACGATCTTCCAAACCTCAAAAAGTTTTGCAAACGTCCTTATGAACTTGAAACGTTGGTAATGTCAACAGAGCTAACAGATGAAGGATTGGAACATGAAGAAGTGGAGTTTGGCGCAGAAGAACCCTTATTCAGTGAAATGGTATGATTTTTTTTTAATTTCATTTTTGAAACTTGTTAGTTTGTCTTTTATTCCTTCTTATTTTATTAAACTTTTTTTAATTAGATCATGACCAATGCGTTAATCTATGCCAATGCTATATTTGCTGCAAAAGAGTGAAAAAAAAAAAAAAAAAAAAAACACTATCCTACTTTACACTCTAATGGTATATTGTTGTTTCTACTTTTTGTCATCTTTATATTATGTTATGGAACTCATAAAAGTGAAATGTTAGCATCTAGATAATTTAAAAAGAAAAAATTGTAATGATTATATTGAAAAGTGAAAACACCAATAAATAAGAATCGAATGTTAAATTTAATATTGGCTATATCTTATGATAAATTTATTATAAAGTTTAACAAATGGTATATTGGCATAACAATTTAGCATTTACATTGGAGATGCTCTTCCTTTTCGGATTCAAATGTAAATACATGATTAGTTACACAAAATCTCACTGCATTTGCCAATCCGGAATATGGTTTATAATTAATTAAAAGTGGTAGATATTCTTTTATTTTGTGTAGAGTAAAACATATAAGTGAAAGATAACGTCAATCAAAGAGTTTGTGCTTAAATGCCATAAAATACAATATATTAACACACACTTACGTACTGTCCACCTTATTCCTAGATATTATATCTGTACTAAATATATAAGAATACTCTTTTCTTCTCAACTTATATATTTTTTTAAAGGCTCCAAAACATATTTACAATATGTATATGTACATATAATAGAGATATATATTCTTTACTCACTGAAAAGCTTTTACATATCACTAGAAATTTAAGCAATCCAATTTCCAACAATGTTTGACATATTTTTGTTTTAGTCTTCTAGACAATCTTTTCTGTTTTTTTTTTATTTTTTATTAGTGACTAAAAACATTTTTTTTCTTGTTAGTTCTTGTATCTAGGACTTTGGTTAATACGCCTTTAGGTCAATTTGTTGAATCAATTGAAATATCATTTTTCTTTTATAAATAGAAATTTTTTATTTTGAAAATGTTAATATACAAAATATCTTTGAAATGAAAATGAGTGAAATGGTTTATTTTGAAGAAGGAGATTTTTTTCTATCTCATTCCCAAAATGAGATGAGCTTTTATGTCCAAACACTTGTAGTTAAATTTTTACATTAAAATTTTCAGTTACTCCGTTTATGTAGTGAATTGTCACTTTTTAAGTCATGCTAATTAATTAATATTTGGATGTATGATTTTTCAACTATATAATCTTTTTTTACTTTCACAAAATATATATGTCACGTTATTTACAGATTGTATATCCATGATATGTGAGAAAGTTATTACTATACATCTTTGTCCAGAAAAAAAACAAAAATCAAAAAACAAAAAACAAAAAACAAAAGAACAGAAATTTATTATATACTTTGTCAGTGCAGATTGTGGAGATAGTTCATTTTTTTTGAAGCCAGTATCTAATTCGCTTTGCCCTCGACTCTTTTTAGGTTGCGTTTCCCAGCCTGGAAGATTTGTATTTAAATAAATTAGTTGTCAAAAAGTTATGGGCAGATCAAATTCCAGCAACTTCTTACATGCAAAACTTAAGTAGCTTGGATGTTATGGACTGCAACAACTTAAAGTCTATGTCATCATTTGCTGCAGCTAAAAGCTTTCTAATTAAGCTTAAGAAGCTACAAGTATTTAGTTGCAGCGTCTTGGAAGAAGTACTAGTCATAACGGACGTACTAGGTGAAGATGACGGGAGTTTGGAAAAGATTTCGCTTCCTCGACTCAAATCTCTCAATCTTGATGATCTTCCAAACCTCAAAAGGTTTTGCAAACGTCCTTTTGAATTCGAAACGTTGGCCACGTCAACAGAGTTAATAGGTGAAGGATCGGAACATGAAGAAGTAGAGTTTGGCATAGAAGAATCATTGTTCAGTGAAATGGTATGATTTTCTTTTAATTCTTCATTTTTGAAGATTGTTAGTTTGTCTTTCATTCCTTCTTATTTTATTAAACTTTTTTTAATTAGACCATCATCAATACGTTAATCTATGCCATTGCTATATTTGCTACAAAAGAGTGAAAAAAAAAAACATTATCCTACTTTACACTCTAATGGTATATTATTGTTTCTACTTTTTTTCATCTTTATATTATGCTATGGAACTCAAAAAAGTGAACTGTTAGCATTTAGATAATTTAAAAAGAAAAAATTATAATGATTGCATAAAAAAGTGAAAACACCTATAAATAAGAATTAAATTTAAATTTGATATTGGCTTATCTTATGACAAATTTACCATAAACTTTAACATAAGGTAAATTTGACATCAAAGATAAGTACTTAATTGAATATTAATTTTTACTCCAAATGTCAAAATTTTTCATTGGCGTAAGAATTTAATATTTGCATTAGAGATGCTCTTACTTTTCGGCTTCAGACGTAAGGCATGATTAGTTTCACAAAATCTCACTGCACTGACCAGTCCGGAATATGGTTTATAACTCATAAAAAGTAGTAGATATTTATATATTTTATGTAGAGTAGAACATAAAATTGAAGGATAATATCAATAAAAGAGTTTGTACTTGAATGCTATAAATTGAAATATATAGACACAAACTTAAATACTATTTCCATCTTATTCCTAGTATTATATCTGGACTAAATATATAGGAAACGGATACTCATTTCATCTCAACTTATACTTTTTATTTTTATTTTTTTTTAAGAATCGAAAACAATTTTACAATAGGTATGTGTATATATAATAGAGATATATATTCCTTACTCACTGAAAAGCTTTTACATCTTTAAAAATTCAATCAATCCAATTTCCAACTATGTTTGACATATTTTTGTATTGGTCTTCAAGACAATCTTTTTTTTTTTTTTTTTTTTTTCAAAAAACATTTTTTTCCTTGTTAGTTCTTGTATCTAGAACTTTGGTTAGTACGCATTTAGGTCAATTGGTTGAATCAATTGAAAATTTATGGTTACGAATTTGAAAATGTTAATATATACGAAACATATTTCTATATAGGTTCAAACAAAGGTATTAATTAAATTTTTTATATTAAAATTTTCAGTTATTCTATTTATATAGTGAACTGTCAAATTTTAAGTCATGTTAATTAATTAATGTTTAGATGTATGATTGTCATCTTTAATTACATAATCATTTTCACTTTCACAACATATCTATTTCACGTTATTTATAGGTTTTATATTCATGATATATGGGAAAGTCAGTATTGTACATCTTTAGCCCAAAAAAAGAAAACAAAAACAAAAACTAAAGAAGAGAAATATATGATTTACTTTAGCAGATTGTGGAGATAGTGCTTTTTTTTTTTTTTTTTTTTTCAATTTTTTTGTTCTAAATTCTTCAGTTTTGAAAACTGTCACTTTGTCATTAATTCCTACCTTTTATTTTGCTATTATTTAAAAGCAAAAAACTTTTGAAACTCATAACATGAAGATTTGCACGTGTGTGTGTGTATATATATATATATATATATATATATTATTGGCTGAGAAGGTCTTACATCACAATATCCAAATATAGGCATTCCATCTAACAGGATTAAAATACTTTTGTTTATTAACAAAAATTCTTAATTTCAAAGAAAAATAAAGTACCAACCTCACTTAGACTAACGCAGCATAAGCAGAGGAGGCTTGGAGTCTTATCTCTTAGGTCTTAAGTTATCAAAACCCGTGCGGTATTATTTCTATTCCATAAAGTCGGTGGCTCGGTGCCCATAGGGCTTAATATCACAAATAGTAAATAAATAAAAAATAGTTCCATATGGTAAACTGAAATAACAGTAAAAAAGTTTTTGAGAAATTAAATTAAGATGGTTAAAATTACTTTTCACGATTTTGTGCTTGTGCTTCCTCTTGAAATTTGATATTTACCAATTAATTTCTTTTTTTTTTCCCCTCAACAAAAAAGGTGAAGACTTAAATTAGGGACCTTATGCATATCCAAAAATTATCCACTAAAGCTCCCAACACATCGAGATTTTACAAATTTAGTTAGATAAAAACAGAAGAATAATAACTTAGTTTAAAGAAAATACGAAATAAACTAGACAGAATAAATATTATTCAAAGTTATGGTGCCTGGTATGTAGTCTATTACTTTAGAACATTTAAAATTCTTACTTTAGTATTTGCTTTTAAATGTCAAAATTTGTGACTGGCATAACAATTTAGTATTTGCATTACAGATGCTCTTACTTTCTGGCTTCAGACGTAAGGCATTATTAGTTCCACAAAGTATCACTGCACTGGCCAGTTCGGAATATGGTTTACCACTAATAAAAGGTAGTAGATATTTATATATTTTGTGTAGAGTAGAACATAAAAGTGAAGGATAACATCAATGAAAGAGTATGTGCTTGAATGCTATAAATTAAAAAATACAAACACACACTTACCTAGTATTTCCATCTTATTTCCTAGTATTACATCTGCACTAAATATATAGGAAACGAGATACTCATTTCATCTCAACTTATACTTCTTTTATTTTTAAGAGTCGAAACAATTTTACAATACGTACGTGTATATATATAATAGAGATATATATTCTTTACTCACTGAAAAGCTTTTACATCACTACAAATTCAATGAATCCAATTTCCAACTATGTTTGACATATTTTTTGTATTGGTCTTCAAGACAATCTTTTCTTCTTCTTCTTCTTTTTTTTTTTTTCAAGTGTCAAAATACAATTTTTTTCCCCTTGTTAGGTCTTGTATCTAAAACTTTGGTTAGTACGCATTTAGTCAATTTGTTTAATCAATTGAAAATTTATGGTTACTAATTTGAAAATGTTAATAAATACAAAACAGAATTCTATATAGGTTCAAACAAAGGTACTAGTTAAATTTTTTACATTAAAATTGTCAATTACTCCATTTATACAGTGAACTGTCAAGTTTTAAGTCATGTTAATTAATTAATATTTGGATGTATGATTTTCATCTTTAATTACATAATCATTTTTACTTTCACAAAATATCTATTTCACGTTATTTATAGGTTTTGTATCCATATATGGGAAAGTTAGTATTGTACATCTTTAGCCGAAAAAATGAAAACAAAAAACAAGAAAACAAAAAAACAAAGACAAAAACAAAAGAAGAGAAATATATGATATACTTTAGCAGATTGTGGAGATAGTGCTTTTTTTAATTTTATTTTAAAAGCAAGTATCTAATTTGAATTGCCCTGGACTCTTTGTAGGTTGAGCTCCCCAGCCTGGAAGTGTTAACTTTGAATAAATTGGGTATCAAAAAGTTATGGGCCGACCAGCTTGCATCAACTTCTTACATGCCAAATTTAAGTAGCTTGTGTGTTAGAGACTGCGGCAACTTAAAATACGTGTCATCATTTGCTACAACTAAAAGCTGTCTCATAAAGCTTAAGAAACTGGACGTATATACATGCGGCGTCTTGGAAGAGGTACTAGCCATAACGGACTTAGAAGGACAAGACGACAGGAGTTTGAAAAAGATTTCACTTCCTCAACTCAAATCTCTCATGCTTTATGATCTTCCATACCTCAAGAGATTTTGCAAAAATCCTCATGAACTCAAGATGTTAGAGACCAATTCCATGTCTACGGAGATAACAGTTGATAGAGCTGAACCTGAGGAAATGAAATTTAGTGCAAACGAATCCCTCTTCAATGAAATGGTAACTTTTTTGTTCTAAATTCTTCAGTTTTTAAAACTGTCACTCTCTTCAATTCCTTCCTTTTATTTTGCTATTACTTTCGGGTTTTTTAAAAGCATAAAACTTTTGAAACTCATAACATGAAGATTTTGTTGGACATTCAGTCATGTTTAAATCCACTTGGTTTATCGTTTTCCCTTGCGTAAAAGCCAAACATTTAGAGGGATAACATCAATAAAAGTACGTGCTTTTGCATATGAAGTACCTATATTCATTTCATATCAACTGATCTTAATATCTATTTTCATCGAAAATTGTTTTAGCATATGTATATGTATGTATGTTTGTGTGTGTGTGTGTGTATATATATATATATATATATATTGTTGGCTGAAAAGGTCTTACATCACTATATCCAAATATAGGCATTCCATCTAAGAGGATTAAAACACTTTTGTTTATTAACAAAAATTCTTAATTTCTTAAGTGAAAAAGAAAAATAAAGTACCAACCTCGCTTAGGCTTGGAGTCTTGGCCCTAAGGTCTTTAAGTTATCAAAATCTGTGGGGGTCTTATTTCAATTCCATAAAGTCGGTGGCTCGGTTCCCAAAGGGCTTAATATCACAAATTATAAATTGATAAAAAAAAAAGTTCCATTTGGTAAATTGAAAAACAGTTAAATTTTTTTTTGAAAAATTGAATTAAGATGGTTAAAATTACTTTTCCCGATTTTGTGCTCGTGCTTCCTCTTGAAATTTGATTTTTACTAATTAATTTCTCTTTTTTTCCTCAAAAAAAAAAATAAATAAAATAAAAAAAAAGGTAAAGACTTATATTAGGGACCTTATGCATATCCAAAAATTATCCACTAAAGCTCCCAACACATCAAGATTTTTTAGTTAGATAAATACAAAAAGATGGTAACTTAGTTAATAGGAAACACGAAATAAACTGGACAGAATAAATATTAGTCAAAGTTATGGTGCCTGATATGTAGTCTATTACTTTAGACCATTTAAACTTCTTTATTATTTAAATTAAATCTCATCTCTAGTTTTGAAAGAATCTGCATATCTAATATATATTGTAATTAAGTATAATATATTGAAGGTTAATTATCTAATTAGTAAAGCATTTTCAAGTCAATTGTGTATACACACATTAAGAATTATCTTTTACAGCTTGAGTTTCCCGGCTTGGAGATATTGGATTTGTATGGATTGAATGCTGTTGAAAGTGTATGGCAGCTTCAAACAACTTGTTACATGGTCAACTTAACAAGCTTAAATGTAGGAAACTGCAATAGCTTGAAGTATCTATTCTCTTTGGCTATGGCTGAAAGCCTTGTAAAACTGAAGAATCTACTAGTAGAAAATTGTGAAGTCATGGAAGATATTGTAGTCACAGAGAAATTGGGAGAGGAACGAAGGTCGGGGAATAAGATTTTATTTCCTCAACTAGAATCTCTTATGCTTTCTAAACTTTCAAGCCTCAGGATGTTCTGTAATGAAGAGGTAATTACTTTATATTTCTAATCTTATATTTTCTTTAGTCTGATCATTCCATTATTTTTGCTACGCATTAGGTAATTCATGTTATGAAACTTTAATGCTGGAGTTGATGTGAATTTTGCAAACTTCGAGTTTGATTAAAAACAAAACAAGGGTAATACATGTAAGACTTGAAGGAATACAAAAACGTTTTCCACAAGTCAAAATAGTATGACATAAAATTGTCATATGAGAGTGAATATTAGTAATATCTGATATGTAGGCCAAATCGTATAAAAATTTACCCTTGGCCTTGGGTTACATTTTGTGAAAATATTTCAGACACTTAAGAAATTTGAGGCACTGAAATATATATTAGGAAGAAGAAGAGATAAATTAGGTAATGTTGAGTTCGCTACCTAAGTTGAGAGCTGTTACTTTCCATTTTTACAGAAAATGGAACTATATTACGATGACCTATCAACATGTACACGTGTTCGCATCTAAGGGAAGAGTCTAAAATGTATTTATCTAAGCTAGACTACACCACAAAACTACCTACAGCATGTATAAGTCTAAAATGTAAAATGTCTATTCTCAACTAAATGCAAGGCGATATATTTTTTGGGCATTCCATAATCAATCTTCTATTTCCTTCCAACGCATAAATTGAAATTTTTTTTTTTACTTCTATTTCCTTCTACTTTTAGTGTCATACATTTTTATTTTTTATAAAACATAACGTTGATTGCCACTTGTCAAGCCAACGAATTTATTTCTAAAAGTAATATTCAAGAAAAATTTTGCTTGCCAGTTACCACCACTGGAATGACCCCATAAGGTACACTCATCTGTTCCAACACATAAAATTTGCTTTGAGTGTCATTATTAGATGGTGCCTTCACTATTTTTGTTGATGCAAAAAATTCAAGTTAATTGTCCTCCTAATGTTTTTACTCCATTTATACCTTTAATAAATCCAACGTAACTCTTTTACACACTAACATTTTTCATTATCGTTTCATTAGGTCATTTTGCCTAAACTTGAATCTCTGAGTACTGATTGGAGCGAAGCTATAGCTGAGATGCTAGGCACGAATCAATCTTCAAGTACGCTTTCCCTTTGCCATCGGCAGCTAAAAGAACTCAAATTGAACTTCAGCCATCAGGATAAACCATTTGCTCTCTCAATTTGCAAACTTCTTCAGAGATGTCATAATTTTGAGAAACTTCAATTGAATGGTTTTTTGGTAAATGTTATATGCAAGGATCGACAAAATGAAGTCGGTGCTGCCGCACAACAATATGATGGACGGCTGATCACACGTTTAAGGGAGTTAAGGTTGGATAACGTTCCTAAGCTGAGGCATTTGTTCGGTGAACCAGAAAATGATCATCCAGTTGGCGGTGCCTTACAACCAGTAAAAACTCTGTTTGTGTCAATTTCGAAAAATTTGACCATTCTGGAAGTGTCATTTTGCCATCGATTGACGTATTTACTAGCTTCCTCAACGGCTACAAGTCTGGTACAACTCAAACAAATGAGAGTAACTGATTGCAACAGAATGACAGAAATAATCACATATTACAGGGAAGGTGAAATAACAGAGGGTGAACATGATCGTGAGTTTGTTTTCCCGCAGTTGGAGATTTTAGTGCTTCGCCATTTGCCAAATCTTGGGAGCTTCTTTTCAGGAAATAATGTCATGAGATTTCCAAAGCTGGAGAAGTTATTTGTGAGCCAATGCCCTGAGATGAGGACTTTCTCCCATGGAATTGTAATAAGCAGCTCGATGTTGAATGCAATCATTACAGAGATAGACTATGACTTGAATGACGCTAACGCTGTAAGAGAACATTGGGATGGTGACGTTAATACCACCGTGAGACAGCTTTGGGAGGACGATTCAAATTTAGCATTGCAACAGCTATTAGCTAACACGGTATGTTCTTAATTTACATTCCTTGGATATAATTCCTTCTGATTGTCATTCTATATTTTTACTGAAGCATAACAGGCTTGCAAGCTGCCAAAATTTGTTGATCTAAATTATAAGGATACTGCGTCTGATAAATTTTAGATCTCAAGTGGAGCTGTGTCTAATAAATATAATTTCTTTTGTGAATGAAATTTTAGGATGCTCATTACTCAGGAGAAGGTACCTCAGGAGAAGGTACCTCAGTCACAGGCTGCTAGACAATAGACTCTGCCACGAAGTCATTCCAAACCAGTTGGTAGTTAAAAATTGATTTCTTTTTTCTCGCCTTCTTGCTTTTCCCATTTTCATTCCAGCAACGTGGGATTTTAAAACATTATAAAAATGGTTAATTATATAAATTCCCCCCAAATTTTAAAACATAACACCTGTTTCCCTAAACTTTGAAATAGTAACAATGAAACTCACATGACGTGCACATGATAAGGAAATTAATTATAGAAAGTTCCCTTAGATTATAGGCCTTCTAAGTTTTTCATTCCCCCTGAATTTTTAAAATATAATATCCATTCTCCCCGGCTTATGCTCATTAACATAAAAAGTCCTTCTGTTTGAGTTTATTTATGTTTTGTTTTTTCAAAACGTTATTTCTTATGGTTTAAATCATAGAACTTAAAATGTGCATTAGAATAGAGAATAAAATAGTAATTATGAATTTAATATCTCAACAACCCTGCTTAATACTTGATATGTGTAATTTCCAACCAGGAAAGTAATAGAAGGATCAAATTTGCTAACAGAATAAAGATAAGGGGGAACAGATGTTATATTTGAAATTCGAGGAGTAAAATATAATAAAGCCTATAGTTTAGAGCAAGTTTTGTAATTGATCCAAAAAAGTTTGCTATCTAATAAAAGAAAAATGTTAGGGACACTAACTCTAATATCAGTTTTTGAGTACCAACCTATGTGATATATGAGTTTTCGTTCTTTCAATAGTAAATGTTTAAAATATTACTACATCAATTGATTATATGTACCAACGAAAGTATGATATGTGAGTTGATACTTAAAAAAATCAGTATTAGAATTAGTATCCCTAATACTACTCCTAATATAAAACAAGACAAACTTAATTACGTTTTAGCAGTTGATTTGTTGTTTGATTGTCACTCTAGTTCACGCTTGTAGTTCAAGAAAAAAATTTGATGGGGGCAATATCCCCTTTCACCTTAATGTGAGGCATAAAATTTAGTGCTTACCCCTGTTGAGACTAGAACGGTTCATCTTTTTTTTTTTTTTTTTACTTAAATTTCACCTAACTGTGTGTTAATTTTTGGGATTAGTCTTTTTGAAAAAAAAAAATAAATAAAGAAAAAGAAACAAAGGGAGAACGAGAGAGCAATATGTAGTAGCTAATTTTCTTTGTTAATAATGTATGAGAGTTATATTCAATGACCAACTTTGCTACTGATTTTTCCCTGCTTCCTTCATCACATAAACTTGTTCCTTAATTACTTTTTTTTTTTGCCTAAACTTGTTCCTTAATTATCTTTACGTAAAGATAAATAATTGTTCGTTAATTACTTATCTTTGCGTTTATCTACTCAATTTTGTTTTTTTGACTTGGTTGCTCGGTGTAATATTATACTTCTATTTGACTAAAGGAAAATAAATTTCTGTGTCTTGAATTTGATCTCGCAACAGATTCATCCTTATGCCCTTGGTATATAATTAGTTAAAACAATGCCAATTTGGTATCTTTCTTGACAAAATTTTTCCTTTTCTTAACAGAGGAAGCATGATATATCCGATTGTCTGACAAACTCATTTCATATATCTTTCTTTGTTTGCTTCTAATTAGGAGTTGGAGTTCTGACGATGAGGATGAATTCAGCCTTGACGATGTTTGATTCTAGAAGGGAATATCCTATTCAATTGCTTCATGTCGTAACGGCAGAACTAAGGTGTCAAAGCAATGGTGGGAACAGTGGCAAGCCAAGTTTAGCCTATGATTCATGTACTGTCCTCTTTTTTTTTTTTTTTTTTGGTGTAGAGAAATTTAAATCTTAACACGTTTTTGCGCAGTTTGAAATTTTTGAAGTTAGATATTTAAGACAACTTTTACTCTCATATATTAATGGATCATATTCTTGTTTTGAGTAGATTGACTACATATCAAGAGTTCAATGAAGGAGTTTAACCCAAAACAATTTGGCCTATTAAACTCGGTGTGGATGAAAATCATGAAGATGGAAGAGAATGTGGAAGGAATAAATTAAAACAAACGATATAAGTTTCGAGTGTGTTTCGTTGCTATGTAATTTGTGTGATTAATGGTTGTAAAGTCTGATGGAAATAGGATCACAATGTATTTTCCTCAAGTCTTGTTTGCGTAATTTACTCCATGGACCAGGCTCTGGAGATCATTACATGACTTGGTCTCGATGAGTCTCGTAATGATAGTGCACGTGCGAAAATTGTGCTCCAATCCTTAATCTTTTTTGTTACCATCCATGCATCCTTAATTAGCACATATTAGCCACACATTGGCTTTTCAGTCCCGAATTTTTCCTATTTGTCCAATTTGAAGGATAGGGTAGTACAACATGGGAAGACCATGATATTGATAAACAGTTAATTTGGGGATTAGTGTTTTTTTTTAATTTGTTTTTTTTATTTACTTTTATTTATAAATAAATGATGTCCACAAGAATAAATAGGTTCATCAAGATATTTTTTTGATTAGGTCAGCATCCTCTAATTAGATGGAAAAAAAAATACTACTCTCCGAACTAAAGATAAAAAAACATAAACAATTAACCACTATACTACCATTCAATAGATTAGGATCTATACAAACAAACACGATGCATAACTAAAATCCTTTGTGGAAAAAAAAAATCTGAAGGAAAAAAATCCAAGAAGGAAAAAAGAGTGCATGATCGAGGACAATCAAAACACCTTAAAAACAAGAGAAGAAATCTGTAAAAAACAAAAACCATTCCTATCTCCATAAAGTGAAGGAAGAATATAATTCAGAATTGAGAACCACCAACTCTAGTGATAATGTTGAATAGCATGATTTACTAATAAATGGTAAGCTAGATTCTTGAATTATTTATTGTCTTGACTAGAAATTCTTCGTATTATCTGCCAACATGTTCTAAGGTTTGAACGTGGAAATAAATTTTCGCCTCTCGATGGCTTAAAATTGGCTAAGATGTCGGTATTGAGCTGTACTTTCTTAGAAAATCCATTCTTACGATGTCATCATAATTATGTGAATTAATAATATTAATATACATAATTCTATCATTGATAATGGCATATCTAAAAGTCATACAATCAAGTTTTCTCCGGAGGTCAAGGGTCCCAAAAAGGTTGTCTAATTTATCAGTTCTATTACTTAGTTGCTTAACAAAACTAGGAAATATAAGTGAATACGTGACTCTATAAACGTCGTGACTGGCTATCTCGTCATCCCCGTGAAAGGTCCAGCTTGAGCATCCTCCTTTGTGTAGCCATAGATACAAGTCTACGGTTCTGGAGCTTCCAAGTTCCAACCTTCCTTGAGCAATTGAGGGTCCTTCAAGCTTCAGCTGTGCAGCATGGAGTTGACTCCCTTGGCCCTTCTGATGATTTGGCTGGTTTTCAGGATTGGAATAACAGTTCTTAGCATAGTGGCCTTCTTTGCCACAAAAGAAACAGCCAGTGGTCCCAGTTCGGCATTATCCCAGTGCCTTCTCCCACATTCTGAGCAGCTGAGGAACACGTTATTGTTAGGTGTATTCTTCTTTTCGGAGTGGTCTTTCTGATCTCCTGATCCTTCAAGGTTTTCCTTCCTTTTGAATGGGGGCTTGGATTGGTTCTGTTTGGCTAAGGCTTTCTCCTCCTTCTTTGACTTGAAGATCTGGGCTTCGCGTTCCTAGTCCTGTCCGATCCAGTATTCAGCCTTCCATCATCTCATCGTTTAAGTACCTCTACCTAAATTCCTCTTGGACGTCAACCCAAGTCATCATTTTCACGTCCCGTAGGATCTGAACAGTCTCCCACCAAAGTCGGGCATCTTTCCTTAGCATGAACGAGGCGCACATGACTTTCTCATTTTCGCTGAGTCTCATGATGTTCAGAATGACTTGGATATCAACCATCCAATTGTCGGCTACGACCGGGTCTGCTTATCCCTCGAACTCAGGTGCTTTCATACGCTGGAATTTGTCGTAGAGTTCCTCCGGTATCCTCATTGGGGGAGGTACTTGATCAGCATCATGATTTCAAGATTTTCCTGATCTTTCGGATTCTACTCAAGATTTACTTGTTTGGGTGCCAGGGGATTTTCCTCAATGGGTGGAGCTTGGTTCCGTTGAGCTAGCTGAGCTCCAAGTCCTCGAATTTCTTGTTGTTGAGCTTACATCATCTGTCTCATCTCGTTAAGTTGGGCTGCAAGGTCTACATCTTGAGTCCAGGCCATTCTACGTCTAGAAGGCATGATTCTTCAAGGAGAAATAGTACTGAAAAGTAAATTTTCGTCTATATGATTAAACGAAGATTATGTCCATTATATAGAACCATAATCTTAGTGTTGTATCAAATCATGTCATAAGGTTGTCAACTGCGTCCAGCTCGTGATTGTATTTGTCGCAAGAGAGGCAACACCAAGCCTTCGAAAGTAACGCTATCTTGTCGACTTTGACATGGTCATGATTAATATACTAACATCGTACAATGTTAATTAATCTATAACTATTCTAACTTAAAGTAAATCATCTTACTTGGGCAATTGTAGAATAGATGTGAAGCGATACGAAATAGGGTGACAGGATACTACTCTGATACCAACTTTGTAACAACCTGCCTACGTAGATTGTTATGTTATTACTTATTACTTGAACAAATTAAGTCTTTACTTATAATTATTACAAATATTTAGGCTTGAGTACTGAAAATCCAAAATATATATATATATATATATATATTTTGTAACTTTTCATGAAAACTTTTGTCATATACTTGTCACATCTTAAGAAAATTATTATTTTTTCATAAAAACTTTAAACATGATGATAATAATTTTCAAAACATTTTTTTTTTTTTTTTTGCAGAATAAAATGTGTAGTGGTATCCCACATTGCCTTCGCCTGCTCAACATCTCTGTCTGCATTTGCCCCCAAGTACTATGCTTCAGGTTGATTATCTACAGTATGAATATAACTAATAAGCTTTCGCTCAGCAAGTACAATCATAGTTCTCGTACTAAAAATGAACTTGAACTTCATATGAGGATACATGATCTAATTATGGAAATCCAAGACGTGATCCAAATATCTTCAATTATGGATGTCTTATTTTCCATTATAAACTTATTATCTTGCTTATCTATGAGCTCCTATCTGTACGTATCAGGTGTGCACGATCAATGGGAGGTTATGGTTTACAAGGTCTCTAACAACATCGAGATCCTAAACTGGACTTGTCCAATTATTTTCTTAAACATGATCCTCCACTATCTAAAGGGAAGTTGGTATGACACTCTAACTTATCTTGAATTAGTCATAGCCTTTAGCTTAACTAAATTTGAGTATGTCTAATGTCATACTCTAATTTAAAGTTTTATTCAAAAACTAAGTCAATGACTCACGTTCCTTGATCTAGAACTTATTAGTCATGATGCAATGGCATGACATAACTTGAAATCATGGTATACTATGAACGTGTGGCATATCTATAATTGTGGCACAACATAACAAATCACAATACATACTTAAACATGGCAATCAGGTAAATCACTGCTTCCATGTTATCATTCTATAAGTGTAGGCAAAACTTTCATAACATGGCAGGTGCCTAATACATAGTTTGAAAAAAAAAAAAAAAAAAAAAAAAAAAAAAAAAAGAATACTATTTTCATATTGTAGGCGATGTTTGTACTTATCTTGCTCATAACAAAAACACTTCCTTCTAGGCCACAGTTTAAAATTCCTTTCCTGAAATTTATCCAAGTCAAGTATTAACATTTATACTCTTTGGATAAAGTAAATCCTAAATTCCCTACAAAAAAGAATCTAAGATTTAATACATGGTTATGAGACTATGGTGTGTAACAAAATTTAATTCATACATTTTCACTTGGAAACTTATCTCAAAAAGTTTGTCTTTAAAAATATCCCATAACTTATCATTAATACATATTATTTATCTCTTTTTTTTTAAACCTCCCTTTTTTTTTCCGGCCGGATGGTGCAGCACCCATGGCTCTGCCTTGGCAGCGCTGCAGCGCTGTTACTGCAGCACCCAGGGACACCCCCTGGGCCGCAGTGGCTGGCAAAGTCCTCCCACCAAAAATCCCCTGTTTTGACTAATCTTTGAAAAATCATATCTTTCAAACCGTTGAGCATTTGAGAAAACTTTCTTCATAGAAAATGTTCATCTACATGTTATCTAAATTTTTCATGTAATGACCAAGTCTAATTTGGCCATAAGTACTATGTTTCTTCAAAAATCCAAAACTCGACAGTTTTTAACAATTTTCATCAAAATTTCACTTCCGGAAAATTTTGAAATTCATACATAAACACCGTAGTTCAATGTTTCATAGTTTTTCTAATTTTCCTTAGTTGTTTCCATCTAATAGAAAACACATTTGAATTTCTAAAACTCTTAACAAACAGATCGAAGATCAAAATCTTCGATTTAAGTTGGATTTCTAAAATTCTATACTATTCATATGAACAATCAAAAACTCTTTATTGTCAAACCACCAATTCTAAAAACTTCAACATCATTTCTACTTAAATATTAACCCATAAAAATTTTAAACTAAAAGAAAAATGACTAGAGTTTTGGTCGGAAACTACCTAGACGATTGGAGTTCCGCCGGAGAACGAAATTAGGACATCCTTGAGAAGAAATCCTTGAAGGGGTTTGAAGGATTTCATCAAACTCTTAAGAGACTAGGATGATGTTTGGGAGGTGGGAAAATGGGAAGGAAAATTTTTGAAGGCTAAAGAAAATTTTCTTCAGAAAACTTAAGACTATCTAAAAATATTTATAGAGAGAGAGAGAGAGAGAGAGAGAGTTTCTAGAGATAGAAACTTTAGAGAAGAGCGGATGGATCTTTGACGTGTGAGTAAAATGGGTGGGGGGTGATGCCTATTTATAGGCAAAACTCAATGACACTTAGTGTAATAAAGCAAGCTTAATCTTGATTAAACAAGATTAACATTAGCTCTAGATTTTTCTAATTACATCATAGACTACTAGGTATGTGGAAGAATAGATAAGATGAGAAGATTGAGATAAATCTCATCCATTAATCAAAGTACTAATTAATCCCTAGCCTTTGGATCCAAAATTCCTTTTTTTTTCTAATTTAAGATAATGGAAGATAATTCATTGATATTATCTTCAATAGATAATTTCTTAAACTGTTATATTGGTATAACAATATTTTTCTATCATCTTCCACTAACACAATTCCCAAAATCCCATACTATTAAAAAGTTAAGTAGTATTAATTTTTACTACATAAAAAGCTTATCCTAGAAGGCTTTTTATTGAAAAAGTAACCCAGTAAAAATTTCATCTGACATCAAGACTTATCTACTAAGTTTTCATACTGAAAAAGTAACTCAGTAAAAATTTCATTTGATATCAAGACTTATCTACAAAGTTTTCATACTAAATAGTAACGCAGTATAAATCTTATCCGATGTTCAGACTTATCTACTGGGTTCCCATACTGAAAAAGGTAATCTGTCTAAATTTTATTTGTAAAAAGTTAGACAGTCTGATTTTTATCTAATTTAAAAGTTGATTTCAAATCCTTGATACTGCATTTCAAAATGCCGAAGAATCCTGTCTAGAACACTCCAAAACTGCTAATTCTCATACTGCTAAAGCTATTGAAATACTATATTTAATGATTTGATAACTTTTTCTACACATGCATCAATTGGTCACTTTTTTAAGTATTCAAGCCTTTTTGAATAATAATATGTGACCCAAACTTATTGTGTGACAAAATTAATAATTGTCATATTTTATAACCTAAACTTTAATTTAGGTAAGGAATTTTGATGAATTAACTTATTAATTCATTATCAAAAATTTGGGTATTACAATCAGCTACAAATGACAACTGAATTCGTCGCTCTGTTTGCCTGTAGAAGGAAACTCTGTTGTTTAAAAAACTTGCTATTAGTTGATGTTTCCTTTTTTTTTTCCCCCTATAAAAAATGATACTGTGTGGTTTCTCTTTTTCGTTAAAAAAAAAAAATTGCTTTTAATGGGTAAATTGCAAGTATGGTTTCTAAACTTTTCACGAAATTAAAATTTAGTTGCCATCTTTTTTTTGACCGAAAACTCTCTAAACTCTTTAAAAAAGAGCAAAATGAGCCTCTTTTATTTATTTATTTATTTATTTTATCCAACATTGAAAATGTAATTGAAAAAATTTATGATTTACCATCTAATGGTAATAAAGTATAAAAAAATTATATGACTTAACTTATATGTATGATACATGTGATCTGTTTCATTTAATTTTTAATTTTATTAGAAAAAAAAGAGAGTCTATTTTGCATCATGTTAAAGAGATTAAGAAGCTTTCAGCTGTAAAAATAATAAATAAATAAAAATAAAAATTAGGGTTCAAATCGTAACTATGTAAAATAGTTGGGGATTAAACTAACAATTTATCTTCTTCTTTTTTAACCATAATTGTCATGACCTACCTCCCAAAGAAGGGAAAAAAAAAGTTAATTACACTGACATTCCCTGAGTTTTATTGAAATTATAGAAACATCCTTTTAATTAAAACAAATAAAGTCAACATCCCTGACTTTTAAAAAATTATAATGACACCCTTTCTTTTAATTGACCGTTAAAGGAAGTTAAGTTTGACCGTTAGAATTTTTTTAAAATATCAAAAATATCCTTTTTGGCATTAGAAAATTTTTCAACTATATTTTGTTTATTTAGCCCCTAAAAATTATTATAATTGAATTTTTTTTTCAACACTTTTTTTTATTTAATATTTAAGTTTAACTTCAATTAAATTATACTTTTTCATCTCAGTTTTGATTTTTTCTGAAAAATCAATAAATTTTATAATTAATTTTTCAAAAATCAATCGACCCTAAATTAAAATTTTCATTTTCAAAAAACCCAACAAAGAAGTGTTTTGGCTTTATCCGGACCTTTGGTCAGGCGAAAGCAAAGGCTGAGGGACGACACCACTTGAAATACGGGCAATGTCAGTACAACTCCACGGCAATTTTTTTGGCTTTTATTTTTTATTTTTTATTTTTCATTTTGCTTGCTAAGAGACTTCTTAACAAGTCCAATTGTGACATTGGAAATGCATATATTCCATAAAAGAGTCACCAGGAATTCCTGTTAGAAAACCCAACCTACAACCAATCTAGATCTGAAAAACCCATTTCTCAAAAAAAAAAAAAAAAAAAAAAAAAAAAAAAAAGTAAAAATCTGAAAATCTGAAGCTTGTGGGATAAAAGTTCGGGAGGGTTCAATTGATGGCGGAGGTGCAGGGAGCGTTTTCTGGAACGGCGGCGTGAGCAGAGGTTGCCTCACTGGTGATGGGTAGGTGGCCGGTAGAAAGAGAAAGGTGTTAGCAGAGAGAGAAAGGAAGATGGAGGGGAGGATTTAATCTTGTTAATTAGGGTATTTGTGTCATTTTATATTCAAATTTAACAGAGTTAAGTCAAGGGTGTTGCTGTTATTTAGTTTGATGAAGGGGATGTCTCTTTAATTTTGAATAAATACAAGGAGTGTTAGTGTAATTAACTCAAAAAAAAAAAAAAAAAAAAAAACATTACTCAAAACGACACAATAAAACATACATTTGCCATCTGCGTTTAAGGAAAGTTTTGATGATTTGGTGTGACGTGTTAACATCTGCGTCTTGCCAAATATAGTTCAAGACCACTTTGGTTTTGATTTAGTCATCGTGCTCATCCATGCAAGAGCATGTTGAATGCAATGTTAAATTGGTGTACTAACAGTAAATTTTGGCATTTGAATAAAGAAAGTGCTTTCTAATAAAGTGTTATATTTGATGTCAAATTTGTCATATAATAAACTTTATGATAAATTGACACAAGGTATAACCAATGTTAATTTTTTTTTTAATTGGTTCGTCTCTTCACTTTTTAATATAATCATTATAATATTTTTATTTTTAAATTATTTAAATACTAAAAGTTCACTTTACGATTTTCAAAGCATAATAAATGTGAAAAAAAAAGTATACAAGGACTTCCATTCTCCTTGATCATTTTAAATTGGATGGATATAATTGGTAAATAATGCGGGTCTGAGGATTAGAATTGTTTAGAAAGACCTAGCTTGTCAGTTTAATTTCTGTATGGCTTACTTTTAATCTTCTGCCGTCTCTTTGTTGTCGAGGATTTCTCATCCTCTTTCCTTGTAATTGATTTATATAATCAATGAAAATGCTTTTTCCTATTAAAAAACATTATAAAAAAATAATAAGTATGACAAAAAAGTAAAAATGGTATTTGAAATAGCATTACACAATTTGAATATAAAGTATGAAAATGTTATTTTTCATTCTCTTTAATAACAAATGTAGCATTGACATAATTAAATTGCATTGGAGATGGTATAAGGAGTTAGCGAGTTGCTGAGAAAACCCCCTCCAGCCCCCAAAACCAGCACGCCCTTTCTTTCCCTTTTTTGTTTTTTTGTTTTTTTTTTTTTTGTGTGGCTCTTTTCTCTTCTTTCCTTTCAACAGCTGGTGAAAGCAGCTTTTCCGAAAGCGCTTGATAGATGATGGCGTGCTGTTGGCAGGCAAAGAAGGCAGGCGCACGTAATTCTGGTGGACAACAATGCACGGGATCTGGCACGCCTGCACTGGGTTTAACGCTGCCCTGTTGCTCACGCTCCTTTGTCTGCATGCGTTGTGCATTCGCACGTGCTGGCGGCTGATGGCGAGGATGTGTAGCACGTGTGAGGGGCACGTATGGCCATCTGTGCATGCACTTTTGCTTGCTCCGATTTTAATTTCGAATTGTAATCCGTTTTGGATCCTTTCCCTTTTGCCCCCGATTTGAGTCCTTAAATCCCCATTTTCCCATTTTTTTTTTTTTTTCCATTTTCACCTAATTGATTTACACAAATGAGAATCAATTATTTAAAAGATAAATTAAGTAAATTTTTTAAAAATATAGTTAAATTACATGCACAAAAATAATGAAATAACTTTATTTCATAAATTATCAATGAGCACACAGTGACACACATAAAATAAATGTTTCGACATTAAATAAATTAAAATAAAATTACAAAAGTCAACCAAAGGAAAAGAATAGTAAATTAGTTCGAAGGTAGCATGAGATAAACAGACCATAAAGTGTTATAAGCTCAACATGGAATACATGAACTTAATTTCACAATTCACTTCTTTCTATGAACGTGTTTTTTTTTTTCCCCTTAAATTTATATCTTCAAAAAAAAAAAAAAAAAATTCACCTTTTCTATTTTTCTTTTCGTTTGCTTTTCCAGTTGTGAAGATGGGCCTCTCAAATATATATATTTAGGAATTTTACCCTTCTTTAATGCTTGTTTGGAATTTTAGCCCTTAAATTTTTTTTCCTTCTTCCTTTTTTCACTTTTTGATAAATAAACCATTTTATGCTACAAACCCAACTCAACCCTTTCTCCCCCTCTCTATTTTTTCTCTGACAACAACTCTTTCTCTCTTTTATCCATTTTCTCTTCCCTCTCTCTCCCTCCATCTCCCTCCATCCCCTCTTTCTCCTCTCTCCGTCCACCTCCTCCCTAGGGGGCGTGTGCATGTGACATGTGGCACAAGGATCTGACCTAGGAGGTGCCACGTGTCCTATTATGACTGCATGCTATAGTGTAAGTTCTTTCAATTATTTTCCACCAAGTGTATTGCCATTGAAAACTTATATTTAATAGTATTGCCATCCACTTGATAAAAATAAAAATTAATCAATGCATAGTATTTATTTCATCCATTAAAATAAATATTTTTTCCTCACAACTGATATCTATATTATTGTATAAAATTTATACAACACAAGGATCAGTGTTAATCGACTCGAACTGATAGTGAAAATTCATCCTATAATAACTAAAATTACACTGTCATTAGTCAAGAATCCACACTAAATTAAATGACTAATAGGCTAATGCAAAAATCTAAAATGAAAGGTCTAGATTAAAGGTAAATGTATCTAATGGTTAGTATATGAATGAGTGGGAGTAGTTAATTGACCATCCATAGAAGCAAAAAAAAAAAAAATAATAATAATAATAAAATGATGAACAACAAGGAACCCGTGATTCCTCATCAGAAGCCCATAAAGGCAATTCCAATAAATAAATAAATAAATATATATATGATGACTAGTAGTAGTGTGTAGCAAAAAAATTACAAATAATAATAATAATAATAATGAAGATGGTTGTGGTAGAGGTTTTGAAGGCACTATCAATGGAGTCTAATTTTTTTGTCCATCAAAACTAAATCAAATGGTGAAACATCGTGGAATTACTCAAAAGTTCACCTACAAACAATCGTAGGCTAACCAAACTTTTCTCTCTCTCTCTCTCTCTCACTCTTTTAATGCAATATGTAAAACTCACCTTCATTTTTTGTGCTCAAAATCATCTTAAACCTTTTTGTTTTTACATATTCAAAATTTGTTTACACGCATACAAAATTATAAGCTTCTCTTTCTTTGAATAAAGCTTTTTGTCTGAAGATGTTCGTTACAAATTTAAATTAAAGAATCTTAATCACTGATTAAAAAGAAAACAAATTTCCCAAAAAGGAAAAAAAAAAATAAAACTTTTGACAGAAGATTTCATCTCTCTCTTCTCTCTCTCTCTCTCTCTCTCTCTGCTTGACAGCCGCTTTCGACCCCTAAGGCAGATCGACGGTTTCTTGGGCGAGATCGAAAGTTCAGTTGGGTGAGATCACAATTCGATGGATTCGATGATTTCTCGTTCCGAATTCCGTCCTCATCTGGTGACCTTCGAACGCCTCCCCCGCCAGAAAAATGGCAAACGATGGGACCTCCAAATGGCGAGATCTGGTGGGAGTGGCGGTGAAGCTCATCGCAAACCTATTTGCCGTGGAGCCATGATTCAAAGATTGTGATGGCCGGTGATGGTGCGTGTTGAACGATGGCCAGCGGGAGAAGGCTTTCCGGGCCGATAGAAGTGGTGATGAGAGTATGGGAGAGTATAGACAATAAAAAGAAGACTTTGTAACAATCCTCCATAAAAACTCCATAAATCATCAAAATTTTCTTGTTTGTTGTTTGCTCCCCAAAGATTTGCAGAGGTGTTTTTTGGGTTGAAAAACAATTTGCAGAGTTATAATGATGGTTTTGGTTTTTAAAGAACATTTGTGGAAAATAAAAAAGAACAGTATTTGTGTGCATGGGACCATGAAGAGAAAAGAAGTTTGGCTAGCATGCGGTTTTGTGCATGTGAACTTTTGTATAACTCCTTGTTGTTTTACCATTTGATTTAGTTTTAATGGCTCCAAAATTAGGCTCCACTGCAGTCTCAAGTTGCGGTTTATTGATTAGAGATGAAATTTTTAAGTTGTAGTTGGTTGACTTTTTAAAAAAGAATTATAATTTTTATTAATTAAAAAAAATTAAAATAAAAAAGTATAATTTAATTATAATTAAGATAAAATACCTAACCAAGCCTCACAACACAGGAACCGGTGGTTCCTTTTTCTTTTTTCTTTTTTTTTTTTTTGGATAAACAAAGGAACCGGTGGTTCCTTTTTCAGTAGTCCATACAGTATTTCCTACAAGTCAAAAGCGAAAAAATAATAATAATAATAATAATAAAATAAAATAAAAATCAATATGTCCTTCGGTGGAGTGTTGCTGTAGGGGAGGTGTGCAGCAGTGATGGGATGTGTCGAAGTGGGCAAGTAAAAGTTTGAAATTTGGTCCAAAAATTTTGCACATAAGCCCCCCAAAACTTGCCTATAAAACCATCAAGATGCCCTTCACAAATAGCCCATTTTCATGAATGAAATTAAATAAGAGACAAATAAATGAAATATATCTCTAACCTCTCCAAGTCAAAACCGTAACTCTCCATAGAAACAAAACCAAAACATTTTTTTCTTCAAATTCACCCAAAACAAATTTCAAAAGCTCTTGGTCATCTAGAGTTGAAAGAAGGTAAAATAAGTTTAGATTTTTGCTGTTGTCCTAAGTGTTTTTGGTTAAAATGGTTGGAGTTTTATATCGATTCTAAAACATTATTCTCTACTTAGTTCAAGAACATAAAATTTCAAGAACTAAGGGAGGCCAAGGAGATCAAGATATCTTGTGAAAACTAGGTATTCCAATCCCTTACTTCTATTCAAAAATTTATTTATTTATTTATTTTAATGAAATACTCTAATAAAAATATTGGACTTGGCTATGTATGGAATTTGAAGTCACATATACATGTGGTGATTATTATGACAAGTTAAAATGGTTGTTTTGTGTATGCTTGGTTGAATATGGCAATGTTTAAAAAAAAAATGAGACTTTTAATGAGCAATACGTCACTTTAATAAACTTTTTATGGTTGGTTTGAAAAAAAAAAATGTGATTTGGACTCAAGAAAAAGTTCAAACTTTACAAACAGGAAACTGCTTAAGAATGACAGAAAATAATGCAGATTTTTCCATAAAAAAATGATAAAAAGATTTGGCTAAAGAAAGCTAAAAAGGACCAAAGTGCAACAAATTTCACTTTTGGATCAAAAATATAAAAAAGGAAAACTTAGGGGTTGAATCAGGACCCACGAATTCAGTCTGGCAGTGTAACGACCTGCCTTACGTAGGCCGTTACCGTACTTATCTTACATAAAATCTTACACTTACTTAACTAGCGGAAAATACGGAATATATATATTTTTTCTTTTTGTTGCAATTATAAAGGTAACTCGACCATATAATTTCTTATAACCATATATACTTATTTATTTGAGTATTTAAATATTAAACTTAATTTGAAATACTACTAATTAACTTAATAATAAGGACATGTATTTGACACAAAACGCGTAGCGGTCTCCATCCCGTAGTTTCACAGTTAGCCCTGCCATGCCCCACCGTCTTGTATCAAGTATTGCTAATAAGGAGCTTACCTACAGCATAAACGTAAGTTGTGAGCTTTCGCTCAGCAAGTACAACTAATAACCCGCAAAAACAATATAAACTTAATTAATGCATGAACCAATTATGCTTCATTATGCTTTCTTAAGTTTTCATATTTTAGGGCCCTTACTTACTTTAAGTGTACGTACCGTGGCGCGCAGCCATGGAATGGTTGGGGTGACCAGCCCAATCCAACTCAAACCATGAACCAACCCTGACCAAGTACAGGTCGGTACAACACGTTTTAAAACTGCTTAACATCTTACTTGGAAACATTTTCTTGAAAACAGTTTCTTACTTGAACTTAATCTTACTCTTATCATGTACATTATCATTAGTGAACATACTTCATGATGTCACAATAATAAAACATAATCATTTGCATCATATACATAAATGCATGAATTTTAAAAACATGCAATCAGTAAAACAATTAGCCTATGCTGTAGGCGGAGTTGTACTTACAGGTTATACTAGAGCTGGGGTTTGTTGCTCCAACGAATTGCAACAAGATGTTACTTTCCTGTTTCCAAAAAGGATGTAAGATAAGAATCATCCTATCTTACCATAAATCATTTTATTAAATGTTGGTATCCCAACCAACATTCAACATTTACCCTAATTATATGTCCCCTACTAACACGGTGTCCTATTCGGTTACTAAATGTAACCATAGGACACCTGACCTAAAAATAATCAAACAGTACCATGTTTGATTACTTAACACAAATCTTGATTAGTTATACTTAAATAATATCCTTTTAGGTTATTGATAGTAACCCTGGGTATAAACCCAAACATAATTAGGTTAATGTCCTATTGGGTTACCAAGACCCAATAGTGGTATCTCATTTGGTTACCCTAAGTAACCTTGGTTTCAAAACCTAGCATATAAAAGTAGTAACCTATTTGGTTACTATAAGTATACTTTCAATATACTTAGTTCAATAATAATTTTTTGTAACATATCCTATTACTATGTGTCATACTATAGTTAAACCATTACTTAACATACTTTAAAACCTTATTTAATTCTTTTTAAATCATTGTTATAAAACTGAAACTGATTTATTTTATAAATATAGTAAAACTGTGGCATTTTGAATATCGTTCATAGAAAACAGTTCAATAATTTCAGTTAGCAATGCATGTGCAGGAATTATTGCTCATGCACTGTTTTAAAAATCCTATGCAGGAATTGTCTATTTCCTGCTCAGTTTTAAGATTCAGTTTTATTTTAAAATCTGCTTTGAATTTGAAAAAGTTTTCTTCATGAAAGTTGTAGACCTCATAAAGTCCTGCAACTTTCATTTTTTTACACAAAACCTAATTCTGCCCTTAACCTGTTCATTTTCCTCGTTGAAAAGTCTTGGCCGTGCATAGGGACTGGGGCTGGCCAGTCTCGGGTTTTCACAAAAATGGAAGCCTTTGAAGCTTATTTTTCAAATTCTGTTCACATTACCCCCTAGGATTTTTAATTTTCTACAACTTTTTAGTTTTAACTTTTTCCAAATTCTGCCTCTAAGGGCTTCAAAATTTCGTTTTCAGCTTGCTGCCCAGTTTTGTCCGAAAACTGACAGATTAACTTTTAACTGTTTGTTACGCAAAATAACGTACACCCTATCTCAAATGGTCGCAACCGTGAGCTTACATCATACATGCAGCGTTTTACGTAGGTTTTCCATCACATACACTTGTTTCTTAACCAATTAACCCATGTGGTAAACTTTTACCAAGTTAGGGTTTTAAGTTGATTTTTCATTCTAATTCAATATACAAACAAATAACCATCATAAAAGCATACCATAAAGCTTCCTAAACATGTGGGGACATATAACAAGCAATTACTAAGCATACACATAAAAGCACATAATTTAAAGTATAACTTCAAAAACATAAATCAAAACATAGATCTAGCTTACCAAAACATAGATCTAGCTTACCAAAACACTAATCAAGCACATATTAATCTTACTAAGCTATTACATTAAAAATAAGTGAGCTTAAGCTCTTACATAACCCACTGAAAATACACCTAAATAATTGAATAAAAACTCAAATGAAAGGCTTAGGGTTTGAAAAAGATTTACCTTAACACTTAGAAGTAGATCTAGGCTTGAATCACAAACTTCCTCCTTGATTTCTACCTCAAAAACCGACCTCACTCTACCCTTTCTTGACTCTCTAAGTTTCGGATTTTAGGGGGGAGGGAGAGACTAGATTGTGAACTAAAGAAAGTGAGGTGTCAAAAGGTGAACCAAGGCAAAACCCCACCACACCTATTTATAGGCAAATTTTAATTTAAATTCCTAGAATTATTTTTATTGTTTAAATTGCATTTAAGTCCTCAAAGCAAAAATATTTGCCCCCCCTAAAGTCCCTAGAGTGGCCGGCCACTTGAAGTGGCTTGTTGGCCAATTTTTAACCATGTTCATACTTAAAACTTACTTTCCATATTTTCTAAAAATCCATTAATTCAATTAATCATCACAAAGTGAGGTGTCCTTAATTAAAGTTACATTTGGCTTTCTTCTACAAATGCAGTCCATTTCATACTAATACAGATTTTACAAATACTGTTTTTACCAATAACAGTACTGTTATACTGAACTGCAGTCCAGAATTATCTGCACTTAACCGAACTGAGTAAAAATTTCTCTTAGAACTAAAAGCCACTTGGTTCTTAATACTCTAAATATTGTGCTTGATTTTCTACAATAATCCCAAACCTAATTTGGCTTCGCTATCCGTAATAATAATTTTTCACAGTATAATTTTATATAGTTTAAAACTGCAATATTGTCTCAAACATACCTTAGATTATTCTGATTAAACTTTGACCGGAATAAAATCATACATAAACCTTAATTCTGATAAATCATATCAGGCATTTCATATAAACATATATAATACAAACTTTTGATTCCTAAAAAAAAGAAATCGTAAATTTGTAAAAAGGTTGGTTATTACAGGCAGTACTAAATATGAAGAGTTTTGTGTCAAAGTTTGGCATCAGACGGAGGTCAAATGAACTAAAAACAATAAGAGGGACTAAAGTGTCTAAAATGTGACTTTTGAGATCAAACAGTAAATTGTGTTTTCAAAGCTGTAAACAGGTTTAGAAAACTGTAAAATTCTACCTTACGAGGCTTGAATAGGTGCTAGACCTGATGGCTTAGCGATTTGAGTTAAGGAAAACCCGTTAGAGGTTAAAATGTAAATATTGTCAAAACTGGGGCCAAAATGAAAACTTTTTAAAACTGTAAGAGAACAGCAAACTGGGCAGATTTTAGACTGTCCCTGATCAATTTTCATGCAGGAATAGAATTAAATTTACAGTGTTGATAAATAAAAACAAGTTAGGGAGTAAACTGTCAAAATCCACCGAAACTGGGGTAAAAATATAATTACTGGAAAATACAGAAATACAGATTTTTCTTCAGCTGTGAAAACAGCCATCAAACAGTTTTGAAAATAGAAAATAACACCGGATTCAATACCAAGACGATAGGAGCTTTTAACAATAAAAAACAATGGCTAAAAGATAAAGATCTCACCAATTATTGGTTAAAAAGGTTAAATTGTTTTTAAAAATTATTATAAAAAAACTTCGTTAGCACAGAAATTCCCCACATAATTAGTAAAAGTTATTTAACAAGTTTTTTTTAAATATAAATCAACACCTACGTAATTATTTTTTAGTAATTAATTAATTAAACCTTGATAAAGATTTCAGTAGATAAGCTTGAAAATTAATGTCCAAATCAACAAGAATATTTTTTAAACCAACTTGAGAAAACCAAGATTCCGTTTTAACTATCGGGTGTCAATTTGATATGACACAATAACGACGTTTGTTGCGGAAGAGGGAAAGTTACAAAAAAATCAACTATTATCGAATTTCTGTAAGTACAAACCTCACTACAACATGAATTATATCTGTCATGATGTGAATGTTTCTATGAAAATTGTTGTGTAATTGTGATGTTATTATGCCTATCAGTCATGCATATTTATTTTTTCACTTTTGAAACATGTCATATTGCATGTTCACCAATATAAGAAAGGAGACTGATTAGGAAATTAATAAAAAGTACAGTATCAACCTCCATACAGGTGAGGTGAATATCATGAATGATAGACCATCTGTTTAGTCGGAGGGTCGCTCTTCCAACTTCTCATTTGGTTATGCGCACTTGGTGTGAGCACACATGGGGCCCATAAGAAAAATGTTAATAAGTGTAATCCTTTAATTCATAATTGGTTATGCATAAATATCTACATTGTGAGAATTATGTTTGTACTTGCTGAACGAAAGATCAATCAAGATTGTTTATGCTATCGGTAATATGAGCAAGCAACCCGAATTGTAGCTATGAACGGTGAGCTAGTGAGATAGTGCGGCGACGGTGAAGGATGTGTGATGGGATACCGCTATGCCTAAATATTTCTGCACATGTTTCATTTTGAATTTTGAAAGAAAAAATATATTATAGTAAAAGTTATAATTTATAATGATCGGAAATTTTATTACTACTCCAACTTTAATTTGGTACTGGTATTAAGCTCATAACTCAACTTAATTTTTTATTTTATCCACGAGTAATGAACATATGTTTACAAGTAACGAATGACTTTTACTTTCCTAAGTTGGTTTATGTATAAATATTTTCATAATTGCTAAGGAACTGAATGTATAGAAAAAAAAATCTCTGAAATTTTAGTATACAAGTACGTCAAATTATGATAAATTAAGCTATGTAAATACGTTTATGACGCCTTTATAAGGCGGGGCATCACATCCTTGCTGTGAGCGTGTCTTGTGGTAGTTGTTCCTAGAAAGTTTAAAAAACACTAGATAAAAATTTGCTTATCATATTTGCCAAATTGACAACCTCAAAAAGTGAAATTAGCAAACTAACCATCGTTCCTGGTTGTTCTTAGTTGTTCGGAAGTCATTTTGTTAATAAAATTTTTTGAATAACTTTTAAGAAAGTGTTTGAATCATTATGTTAATTGACTCAAATTGTCAAGAGAGTGAAGGTCTAAAGAATTGGGTCAGTGTTAAAGAGTATTTTAAAGTTCTTTTGTACTATCCACAAGTACCAAATCATGGGCATGAATGTCCTGCGTAATTCTTGGCCTCATATGTCTAAGTTTCTAGGCTCCTTGGTACATGATTTTGTGTATGGGGAAAGTTTTGAGAATCTAGTTTGAGACAACTTTGATTTTGATTTAGTTAGCCTGCTCATCTCTGTAAGGAGTTACTGAGTTGCTGAGAAGTAAAATAAAAATAAAAAATAAAAGGAGATTAGTTATAATGTTACGACTAAATCTTGGTTGGTCACGACTCGAATGTTATATGTGTTTGTGTAGATGTATGGGTATTTGTGTAAATGTTGTTGTATTTCAGTATATGTGTTTGTGTAGATGTATGGGTATTTCGTCGATCTAATTGTTGTTTTCATGGAGTTGGTTCAAGTTTTTATATATGTGGTCAGCGTGATTTTGTATTTCAGGTAACTCACATATGACATGGAAAGAGAGGAAGGTCGTTCCTCTTGGTGGAAATGGTGACCTTTGCCTTTGTTTTGTCTAGATTAGTACAGAGCTTTGAATTCAGCACCAAATAAAGTGATTACCTATTTTTTGTACATAAAAAATAAAAAACTATTTTTTGTACGTCAATTCTTGGTCTAACAAATAACATTTGGAATAAATAAACACACACATTTTCTTTACCAAGATTTTAGTTTAATCATATTTCTTAAAAATAGTGTTCTTGCAGTTGAGACAGCCGCCAAAACAAACGGAGACTAACCGTAAGTGTAGCAAAAGGGAGGTTGAAGAAGCAGAAGTAAAGGGAGCAGAAATAAGCTCCAAGAGGTATTATTAATTTTTTTTTTTCAATTTTTCAATTATTTGTTTAAGGGCTCTGGGATGCAAAAATTTTATCCGGACCCTGACTTCTGTAATCTGTTTAGAGGATGATTCTTGCATGTTTCAGTGGGAAATATGGTGGTCGCCCTAAAAGATCCGAGGTGAAGCGCTGGTCAGAGGACCAGGTTCTGAAGTTGAGTGAAGGCCACTTAAGAAACTTCTCAAATTTAACCAAGTTAATTAATGGCCACAATTAGGTCAGGTTGTTCCCTTTTTGCTTCATCAGAAAAAAAAAAAAAAAAAATTTACATTGATTGGAGTGAATAAGGACAAACGCTTTTTTTCTCATCAGCTTTGCCGTTATGTACAGATCACAGAGACTAATTGATTCTATAATTGTCTAAACGTCCGTTTGGTTCGACGGTTGGAGTTGAAATTTTTAAGTTGAAACTGGTTGAATTTTCAAATATTATAATTTTTCAAACTGGTTGATTATAATTTTTATTGATTTAAAAAAAAAAATAAAAACTGAAATGATAAATTTAAATTGAAACTAGCATATCAAACAAAGATTAATTATATTGATAACTATTATCTGTACTGTACGTTGAATTCAGGTCCACTCCATGAGACATCTTTTCTCAAATTTTGTATGTTATCACTTTTTTATTTAGTTTTCCATGGAGCTTTGGGAATATGGTTTGCGGATGATTCTTGTTTTTTGCTCCATCATATTAATTCTACTTTTTGAGTTATCCATCTCCATCTAGTATGAGATCTTATCTAATTGTACTGTCTCGGTTAGTATTTGCCTTTTATCTTTGTTTCAAGTTGTAAGAGCCCATGGTTATCCAGAGTTCCTTAATTCAACTTTTCCACTGCTATTTGAGATGTGCAATTCCGCTTCTCTAAGTGCGGTGACCTCACTATTCACGGACTTTTCTTGAACTTATAAAACTACTAGTAAAATGGCACGCACATAGACAAACAAAATAAAGTAAAAATAAAAAGATAAAAATAATTAAAAATAAAAATAAAAATAATTAAAAAATAAATATTTTTTTTAAAAAAATAAAAAGATAAAAGGACTATAATAAAAAAAAGGACCAATATAAATAAAAGGGAACTAAAATGAAAAAAAAAAATTTGGGCGAAAACAATGGAAAAGAAATGAAGAACTTAGGGAAAAAAAAAAAAAAAAAACTGATTCACTTTATAGATACTTAACTACGTGAAAAAATGAGCCTTCTATAAACTTAACTACATGAAAAAAAAAAATGAGGAATATATTTAAAAAAAAAGAACATTAGTATAAAAACATAACTATTCTGCAGATCAAGTTTATTAAACTGTGAACATGCTATACCAAAACAATAAGTCTCATTAATAATACTAACCAATGATCATGCTATACCATCGCATATTATTATGGTCTTATCTTAAAAAAAAAAAAAAAAAAAGTGCAAGCATACTGCATAATCAAAATACTTTACTAAAATGTTTTATGCTAAAGCTAAAACAAAGCAAATGTTCTGCGTTGGAGTCCAAATCCATCCTTCGCACGCATATCAGCCCAATCCATCAACAATTTTACTGGTCTTTTTAAATATAATTTTAGTTTCCTATTTTGGGGGTTGAAATTTAAATTAATAAACACTTACTTTTTCTATTTTCATTTCTGCATACTTAATCTAACTGTCGTTTTAATTTTAATTTTAATTTTTCAAAATTTCAGTTTCAAATAAAGTTGTGGTCCTAGTTCCGTGGTTGTGATTTAATATTCATGTAAACAGCTTTTTATCCCGAAATCATGCACGGACTATCACTTGGTTTCTGTTTTGCAATATAATTTTTTTCTTGAATAATTCTTCTCTTGTGTTTTTGGTTATGTCATTTCACCATTTGTTCAAACAACATGTATGTTGTGGCACTAATCAATATGAAATGGATTATTGTATGAATTATATTGACCGTATAGCAACATATAGACTTAGAGTAATAAAATGACTAGGTCAATACGATATTGACGAGAAAGACAAACAATATAATGATCAAGTTATATTTAATAAAAAGACATGGTCAATATAGTATGAATAATTGTCTAAAATATATTTACAATATCTTATATACAGAGTAACCAAAGGACTAGGTTAATATAATGCAAAAAAGAAACTAGCGACATAGGAAATATATCGTTTGTGGAATGGGGAAATGATTTTAGGTTTTTTATTTTTATTTTTTTATTTATTTCAAACGTGTGAAATAATCGGATATTTTGGATTTCTATTTCTAAATATTAAAACTGGGTTTGTGATATTATGGTTATCTTTTAGGAGAGAGTATAATATATTTTATTTCTTAAATTAGATGTAAGGGTATTTTTGTGAGGAAAACATGATTAGTTCTGTTTTTTTTGCTCAATTTTGTATATTAGTTTGCTTCCAGACATTTATTAAAATCTTGACTCTAATATAACCATATATGTAAATAGTCCATTATTAACATAACTGTTATTGTTGTTGCTGCTGCTAATTTTGTTAATTTTTTTTTAAGTTTTTGCTAAATTAGATACACAAAACGTTAAAACATATTTACGTGAGAGATCATATAGCCAATAATAAAAAAATAAATAATCTTGTAAGTCATGAAAACTACACTATCTTAGATTTCTTCCAAAAATGTTGTGTTTGATATCATGAAAATAAAAATAAAAATATTCATATCGTTTTATATTAAAAAAAATAAAAAATAAAAAAAATCTTAGGAGTGATACTCTCTTTCTGTAAAATTTCTCTTTCAGTTAAAAAATGATAGGCCTCATGGATTTCTTCTTTTTTACTTCCTATTTTTCTTTCTACTAAATTACTCGATATTCTCTTCTCTACTTTAAAATTCCACCAATTATTTTTTTTTTCTCTTTTTCTTTATTCTTTTTTTCTACTCTACGAAAGATAGCAGAAGTATAGGTTTTTTTTTAATTTTTTTTTCATAGGTCGATATAGTGTTTCAATGTAATTAAAGAAAGTACAATAACAATTTTTGATTAAAGACCATAGCTTTTGGAAATCGAATATCATGATGCGGAAACAGAGAGCAAGGTGACAAAACCTTAATGCCAACAACTTGTCATCACTGTTGGGTTCTTTCTCCTTGGATTCCTTGAAATGTTCCTCTTATAGTGTTATTATTTTTATTATTATTAGGTGGAATTTTTCACTTTCTTAGTCATCATCTTGCATGCTGATCTATAATAAGTTTTCTATAATTCTGCTTGACGACAGGAATCATTGTGGTGTTTGTTAATGCTCATCTATCAATGACCACTTCATCGTCTTGTTGCGCGTATATTATTATTATTATTATTATTTTGAGTACGTATATCACCACTATTTATCCACCCTTTGAACTACACACTCAGTTTTCAATTTCATATTTCATTGATCAAATGGTCTTTCTTCGTTATGCTATTCACTGTATCTTAACGTGAAAATCTCATTCACATTAATTATTAGATATGATGAGAATTAAGAAGCGTTCTCAATTGGTGAGAAAAAAGTTGTCAATTTGATAAAAGTTGAAAAAATTCAAAGGGTAAGATTTTTTTTAATCACTATTGATTGAGATTAGAACATCTTAATAAATAAGATGCACTGTGGTTTCCTTAAAATATAAAATATAAAAATAACATACAAAAGTTTAAATTATAAATGTTCAAGACCACATTTAACAATGTTTTAAAATGTAAATGCAATATGTGATAACTATTATATGTTAGTAAACATGAATAAAAAGATAATTTTTTAAGCAAAAAAATTATTAACTTTTTATTCATATAATGGTTGCTGGTGTAGTCTACCTATAATTACATACTTAACTTCTTTAAAAGGTGTAGAGTTTGAATTCTCACTTCTAATCAAAAACACTTTATATCCATGTAACACTTTAAAAATATTATACTCATATGTATTCTTACTAGGATAAACTTCTAGATCCATCCCTGGAAGTACCAATAGTCCATCAACACCAATATATTGTAGCTTCATATTGATTAATCACCTAAGTCCATAAGTGATGGACTATCAAGTACTCTGGAACCAAAAAAAAAAAAAAAAAAAAAAAAAAAAAAATCCTAAATTAAAAAATTTGTCATTTTATTTTAAAAAATAAGTTAAAAAGCTATTTTTAATAACCTTTTTTTCTTTATTAAACAACCTAATGTTCTCTTTTTCACTACCATTTTTTTTTCTTCCTCTTTTTCTGCTCTACCAAACATAACTGAAGTATATTTATAACTTTTTCTTTTCTTTTTCTTTCTCTCTCGAGATTCCAAATGTTTCAATGCAATGAAAGAACGTACAATTAAAAATGTAATTAAAGACCATGCTTTTGGAAATTGAATATCATGGGTACAATTAAAAATCTAATCAAATAGCTAGCTAGGTGACAAAACCGTACTTCCAATAATAATAATAATAATAATATTTCACTTTCTTAGTCATCATCTTGTTGCTTGCTGACAGGAATCATTGTGGTGTTTGTTCATGCTCATCTATCAATAACCACTTCGTTGACTTGTTTCGCTTAATTTATTATTATTATTATTATTATTATTATTATGATTATGTATATCACCATTATTTATCCACCCTTTGAATCCACACTCAGTTTCTCCTATTCATATTTCATTGACCAAATGGTGTTTCCTTGTTATGCTTTTCCCTGCATCCTTATCGTGAAAATTAAGTTCCAGCCAAACTGTCGTTCCCTTTACTAGACGAATCAAGAAACGTTCTCAAGTACTGGTGAGAAAAAGTTGTCAATTTGATAAAAGTTGAAAAAATTCAAAGGGTTAAGATGCTTTTTTTCTAATCTTTAAGTTAATCCAAGTAAGCGAAAGAAGAAAATTATAATAAAGTAGATTTAGATTTGTAACAATATTTTAGTATACCTTATAAAATACAGAAAATGAGAAAATAGGAATAACAAGACTTGCAACTCTTTCAACATTTGATTCGTTGTTATAGTTAATGAATACCGACATCAAATTTATTTACATATCTTTAAAATTAATAAAGTCATATAGAGCATAAGTTAATAATAATTA
Organism: Ficus carica; assembly: GCA_009761775.1. Taxonomy (NCBI): domain Eukaryota; kingdom Viridiplantae; phylum Streptophyta; class Magnoliopsida; order Rosales; family Moraceae; genus Ficus; species Ficus carica. The sequence continues at coordinate 119,702 of VYVB01000451.1, forward strand.
TTTGATTCCTCATTTTTATTTTTTTACTTTATTTTTTAATTTTATTACTTTTCTTATGATGCGGTAAACATGCAACAAATGTACTTGTAACGCCATTTTAACAAGCCTAGAATTGAGACAAGAGAATGTCAAGACTTGTACCACCTTGAATGTTGATTCATAGTTAAAGACAATGAATATCGATATCAAGTTCATTAGTTAATCCTAAAATTTTTATAACTTCATATGTAAAATTAATTAATAACAAATATTTAATTCCTCATTTTAAATTAGTTACTGTATTTTTCAATCCAATTACTTTTCTTTATATATTTTCTTACAATAGCAAATCCCAATTAACTTAAAATTAAAAAATCTTTGTTCAACTTAAAAAATATTATAGAGATCATTCTAATTCGTTTCTTTGGCAGCACCTAGAGATTCCAATTGTTTCAAAAGTAAAGACCACTGATTATGCAAATCAGACCAAAGTGAAGAGAAATACTGTTACAAAACAGCCCCTTTATCTTTAATTATAACACAATTGCACCACTCTACTTTTTAACGGCCAATCAAATAAAGTCAATCGTGAATGCCATTTCGTCAATTGTCATTTTATACATTATCTTGTTTTCCTTTTTCACTATCTTTCTAATATTATATGTGCATAATTATTACTTCCATTCGCTCGAGTAAACTCTGAAAAAAGTTTCTAATTTTCACATTTTCATTCTTTGAATCTTGTATCCTTTCCTCTCTGATCTGTTGTCTAATTAAACCTGTGAAGAAGAAAATTCAAGTAACATTCTCTTCCTTTGATTTTCGCGAACAGAATTAATAGTTTGTCCCTTTTGGTTTTCCTTCCTTTTTCGTAGTGTTTTCTTTCAGTTCTATTTTGCCAATTAAAAAAAAAAAAAAAAAAAAAAAAAAAAAAAAAAAAAAACACTCCAGCTGCATTGAAGGGCTTAGTGGTTATTACTTTGTTCCTTGATTTCGTCCTTGTTATGATTGTCGATGTCTTCTCTTTTTTAGTCACCAAATTGAAAAACAAAAAACAAAGAGGGAAAAAAAATATAAAAAGAAAAACACTCTGCTCTGCATCAAGTGGCTGTGCTTAAAATCCATAAGAAGATCAGGTTTGCTCTTCTTTGATTTCATCCTCTTCTTATCATGATTTGTTCTGTTGTTGTCTGATTCTCTTTTATTATAGTTTTACATATACTTAAATTTTCTTACACTTATTTTCTTCTTGTTGCTGTTAGTAGCCCCTTTCATTAAAATTTTCCATTTGTGTTTGATTAAATAAGATAGTTCTGAAAAAACAAAAACAAAAAAGATAGTTCTGAAGAAAGAGAATTTAAAAAGCAAAGAAAACAAGATAAAGAAATATACAGTAAACTAGAAATAGTTTTATATGGAGTTCATTATCGGGGTCGGTACTGCAATTGTGTCCAAACTAGCCGAGTACACAGTTGTCTTGGCTCGCCGGCTGCGTCACTACACAAGCGATGTAGATAACCTAAGAGCTCGAGTTGAACAACTCAATGATGCAAGACAAAACCTACAAGGTCGAGTTGAGGAGGCTAGTGGAAGAGGCGAAGATATTCCCGATGAAGTTCAAAACTGGCTGACGAACGCACGAGACATCTCCCAAGGAGCCACGGATTTTCTGAACAATAATCGAGATCGTGCAAGTATCAGCTGCTGCAGTGTGCAAATTCCGAATCTGGTGTCCTGGCGAAAGCTGAGCAGGGAGGCAAGGCAAATGGCAGAGGACCTTCAATGTGAAATTCAGGCTGCCCAGGGATTCAAAGAGGTTTCTTCTCGTCCTGCTCTGCAGACTGTCATTGCGATGAGGGGAGGTTATGAGGACTTTGGATCGCGAAAGAAGATTTTGGGGGACATCATGAAGGCGCTACAAGATCGTAATGTCAGCAGGATTGGAATTTATGGTATTGGCGGCATTGGCAAAACAACGCTTGCTAAAGAAGTTGCTAGGCAAGTCGTGGAAGCCAAGTTATTCACTCAGGTGGCTATAACGACTGTATCCCGACCTCCAAACTTCAGCAAAATGCAAACAGATATTGCAGAGAAGATAGGTCTAGATATTGAAGGGTTAAAAAGCATACCTGAGAGAGCAAATCGGCTACAACGTCAACTGAAGCAACAGAAGAGTATTCTTATTATTTTGGATGATATCTGGGACGAACTGGATTTGATAGAGGTTGGAATACATCTCGAGAACGAAGGATGCAAGATACTGATGACTTCTAGATCCCAAGATGTTTTACGTTCTATGGATGCGGATGAGAAGTTCCCAGTTGATGATTTATCAGCCAGTGAAGCAATGAACTTGTTTCGGACCATTGTAGGTGATATTGTTGAGCAACCGGAATTTCACAGTTTGGCAATCGAAGTGGTTAGAGAATGTGGATGCTTGCCACTAGCTATTAAAGTAGTTGCCGGTCCATTAAAACGTCAGAATATCTTGGTCCTTTGGAAGGATACTTTGAATAAACTACGAAGGATTATTTCCCCGACAAATATTGCTGAGCCGCTAAGAGAGGTTTACCGGAGTATAAGGCTTAGTTACGATTCGTTAGCTGATGAAGACAAGTTATTGTTGTTGCTATGCAGTCTATACGGTGAAGATACGGACATTGAAGTTGAGGATCTAAGGATGATTGGCGTGGGTTGGGGCTTGTTTCAGAATGTCAGTACATTAGCAGATGCCAGAACGAGGGTGGAGTCATTGGTCGTCAAACTGAAAGATCGTTGCTTGTTGTTAGGTGGTGATGATGATGATTGGGTCAAAATGCATGACGTTATTCGTGATGTTGCCGTATCAATAGCATCGAATGAGGGAGGTATGCACAGTGTGACAATAAATGAGTTGGAAGATTGTCAGAACAAGAAAAAGCTCAAAGACTCGAAAGCGATCAGTATACTTCGACATCCGGGTTCCAATCAACTTCCTGAAAGGTTGGAATGTTCGGAGTTGGAGTTATTCCTTCTTCATTCTGGTCAAGGAGATCCTATACCAATTCCAAACCACTTTTTTGAAGGAAGTAAAGATCAGCTCAAATCTTTGTTTTTTGAACGAGCAAATTTGGTATCCGTACCTCCATCCCTCCATTCACTTCAGAATCTCCAAACCTTACGTCTACGTGGTTGTGTGCTTGAAGATGTAAATTTTATTGGAGATCTAAAGAATTTGCAAATTCTTGATCTTTCGGAGTCCACGATTAAGCAGTTGCCCGTAAAAGTAAGACAACTAAGTCGTTTACAATTGCTAAATTTGGAAGGTTGTAAAGATCTTAAACTGATTGAGCCTGATGTCATCTCAAGTTTGAAACAGTTAGAGGAGTTGTACATCTCAGAATATTTTGATAAATGGGAAGTTGAAGAAGTCGATGTCAGCAAAAGAAGTAATGTGAATCTCGCTGAAATAGAGAATTTGCAGCAACTCACTTCTTTATCCTTGATAGTACCAGATGCCAAAACTTCTCCTAAAGGTTTCAAGTTTAGTGGAAAGTTGGAGAGATATAGAATCTCAATTGGTGGGCCACTGGGCTACTGGTATGCAACTGGAATTTCAAGGTTGTTGCATCTAAAGATCCGTGAAAGAAGTCAATTAACAGCACTTGGTCTTGAATCGTTGATGAAAAGGTCAGAAGGGTTATTGTTAGATGGATTAATAGATGTGAAGAATGTTGTTTACGATCTGGACAGTGAGGGCTTTTGTGACTTGAAGCGTCTTGAGTTGTGGAACAGCGATGGAGTTCAATACATTGTTGATTGTGTGGACCAGCAGATTCATCCTCACAAGACCTTTCCAGTGTTGGACACACTGAAACTTTGGGGATTAAGAAACTTGGAAAGGATATGTCATGGTAAGCTCCCGGAAGATTCATTTAAGAATTTGAGGCAGGTCACAGTGTGGAGTTGTGATAAATTGAAGAATGTCTTCCCTTTGTCCATCTTCAAAAGACTTCACTCTGTAAAAGTGGGTTATTGTAAGATGATGGAGGAGATAGTAGGCCATGTGAGATCAGAAGATAAAGGAGCTGTTGAATTTCCTGAATTACGCTTCTTGAAATTAGGGAATTTACCAAAGATGGTTAAATTCATGAGTTGGTCTGAGGCGGAGGCAGCTGGCGGCTCTTCATCAGTAGAGTCTCCCGACCCTTTGTTTGGTGAAAAGGTAATATAATTATTTCCAACTTTCCTTTTGTTTTTTATATAGCAAAATAGCCCTTTATCGTTTTTATTTATTTATTCAGATTTAATCAATCAATAATTGACTTGAAAATTGGTGATTACAGTTATTTACTAATTTATCAGATTATCAATATTATGTGGTTAATCTCAAATCAACCAGTTAAAAAAATTGATTGACAATTTAAAAAAATAACATTTTAACTAATTTTTAAAAACTTTGGATATTTGTTAAAAAAAACTTCTTAAAAAAAAAAGATACTATTTACCTCTAAATCCAAAAACAAAACAAAACAAAAAAATTTGAAATATATAAACACAAACTTACATACTATTTCCATCTTATTCCTAGTATTATATCTGGACTAAATATATAAGAAACGGGATACTCATTTCATCTCAACTTATATATATATATATATATATATATATTTTTTTTTTAAGACTCAAAAACAATTTTACAATACGTATGTGTATATGTAATAATATATATTCTTTACTCACTGAAAAGCTTTTACATCACTACAAATTCAATCAATCCAATTTCCAACTATGTTTGACATATTTTTGTATTGGTCTTCAAGACAATCTTTTCTTTTCTTTTCTTTTTCTAAGTGTCAAAAAGCATTTTTTTTTTGTTTTTACTGTTTGTCATCTTTATATTATTCTATGGAACTCATAAAAATGAAATCTTAGCATTTAGATAATCTAAAAATAAAAAATTGTATTAATTACATAAAACAGTGAAGACACCAATAAATAAGAATCAAATTTAAAATTTGATATTGACTATATCTTGTAATAAATTTACCTTAAAGTTTAACATAACATTAACTTGACATCAAAGACAGGAATTTTATTGAATAATACTTTTTTTTTTTAATCTAAATGTCAAATTTTGTCATTGGTATAACAATTGAATATTTGCATTAGAGATGCTCTTACTTTTTGGCTTCAAACGTAAGGCATGATTAGTTCCACAAAATCTCACTGCACTAGCCAGTCTGGAATATGGTTTATAACTAATAAAAAGTAGTAGATATTTATATATTTTGTGTAGAGTAGAACATAAAATTGAAGATAACGTCAATAAAAGAGTTTGAGCTTGAATGCTATAAATTGAAATATATAAACACAAACTTACATACTATTTCCATATTATTCCTAGTATTAAATCTGGAATAAATATATAGAAAATGGGATACTCATTTCATCTCAACTTATATATATATATATATATATATATATATTTTTGAAGACTCGAAAACAATTTTACACTAGGTATGCGTATATATAATAGAGAGATATATTCTTTACTCACTGAAAAGCTTTTACATCACTACAAATTCAATCAATCCAATTAATTTCCAACTATGTTTGACATATTTTTGTATTGGTCTTCAAGACAATCTTTTCTTTTTCTTTTTTATTTTTAAGCGTCAAAAAAACATTTTTTTTATTACACTACTACAGAATGTGGATACCACGACGGTTTTTAACCGTCGTGGTAATATTTCCACGACGATTTTCTAATCATCGTGGAATCCAGAATCGTGGAATCTTTTTAGATTCCACGATGGTTTTTTACCCGTCGTGGAATAGGTAAAATAGGGTTAAAAAATGGATATTTAGCAACATACCACGGGTTCACCACAAACAAAACCGTCATGGTACGTACCTCTACCACGACGGTTTGGTTTTCATTGGAAACCGTCGTGGTACGTCACATACCACGAAGATTTTGTTTACACCACTGTTGTGGTAGGCCGACGTACCACGACGGTTTCTATAAGCCACCGTCGTGGTAGTTCACCTTACCACGATGGTGGCTCTATGCAAACGAGAAACCGTCGTGGTATATAGAACTACCACGACGGTTTCTATAAGCCACCGTCGTGATAGTAGACGTACCACGACGGTGGCCTATGAAAACCGTCGTGGTAGATGTCGTACCACAATAGTTTGTAAAATAACCGTCGTGGTAAACAAACTTCCACGACGGTTTCTGTTAAAAACCGTCGTGGTAGGTTGTAACATAAAAAAAAAAAAAACCAATTCGTTCAATTGAATATCAGTTCATTCATTCATAAAAGATTGAATTACACAGCCAAGAATAAAATAATAACATAACTGATATGACAAATAAAATGTCACAATGTACAACAATAATTAATATAACGGCTATATAAAATTTAACTTCATGCATACTTTGCGTCAATATTGTATGAAGCTCATGACATATGTAGTCCACTCTTGCCTAACCAAATTCAATTCAGCTTCAGTCTAAGAAGTCTTGTTTTGAAATAAGGCAAGTCCATCGACGTTCAACGTTATTTCTCGCATGAACCCCAATACAAAATAGCCGCACTGCACATTTCCTTGTTGTATAGGGCATCAAGTAGTCTGAATCAACGTCTTGCAGTTGCGTCGCTTTGTTATTCCTCATCCCACCAGCAATTTTCAATCATTTAGTACCCTAACAATTTAACAAATATCAATACATCCGGAACAACAATTATGGAATGTCAAATCATTAATATGAACATCAAAAAATACTTACAACATAATTAGCTGTTCAAAATCTTCACCCAGATCGTTTCCAAGAGGATTAAAACAGAGGACCGGGTCATCCCACGGATTAATAACAGCCAATATCCAATGTTGGCCACTGTTATATGGCATGAGAAAAAACCTTCCCCTTGGAACGTTTGTTATGATCCGGATGATATTGTCGGCTCTCTCTCGAATGTAGGCTATGCGATCTACATACTGTTGAACTGGCGAGACAAGGAATGGAGAAATAAAATCAAAACATTGATCCATTCCTGCACTTTCACAACAATTCGATAAGTAGCTGCAAAATATTAAGTCAAACTTGTTACGTAAAATCAACATATATATCTATCTTTCAAGCTAATTGGAATAATAAGTAATGTTTAAGGAAAAAATAATTACCTGATGCAAACCATTATACTGCTTGCACTGATTTCTTTAAAGGTTATGAAATGGTATGCATCTTCATACCCAATATATATGGGCATGTCATCGCCGTTGACGGACTGTTGTTGTGGGCACGCAATCTGGCTACCGTCACTCAAGGAACTTTGTACGTAATAAGCCAGCGGTCTCAGTTCAACGGGAATTTCACTAAAGTCAAACGTAGGTACTTCTTCTCCGTTTGCTGTTGTACATCCGGTTGTGACTGTAGTTTCTTCCTCCCGGCTCTCTTTTTTGTTCGTTTCCTTCCCTTTGCTTCTAGGTCGGGAGCTTGACTGGGACCTCGACTGGCCTGGCTTAAAGTGGTTTGATGGACGACTAATTTTTTGGGCCAAGCAATAAACCCCCCGACAACCTCTTCAATATATGTGGCTTCATGCATCGAAATCGGAAGGAGTGCACGTTTTAATTTTGGGACACTTATTGTCACTCGCACATTCCCCTCACCCAAAGGAATCACATGGACTGTGTCGGTTGGAACACAGTTCATTTATGCCCTGCCTATTGTAACTAGAACATCTCCACCATTAATTACATTAGTAAGGAAAAGTTGGCATTCCTTACTTGCATAAGGCATGGGCTGCGGATCTGACGCGTCGGCTTCTTTCTCATTGAGGGTGCAACTCGCCTTGAAACTGTTGTGCTGATGAACAGTAGGTGCGGTTGCCTCCTCGGCCATCGTCTCACGGTTGATACCATGCTTCGCACAAAGTTCATGCACCGTTCTTTCCAATGCAGCCAGCTGTCGTTTCATATAGGAGACTTCAGGATTCTCCCTTGAAATATTCATGGAATTGAAGTATTGCGCCTGCTTTACAAATTTCGATTGCCCACGAATACGACCAGAATGCTCATCATTCCCAAAGACTTGGTCAAAATGTCTTCTGTACCCACGGATTCGAAGCTTCCTTGGGTCTCTTGTTGTGTTAATTCGTCCTATAACAATTACATAATATGTTATTGAGCCCGTAAACATAATGGAGACAATCTTACTCTATATTTGAAATAGGATCCGTAGACTTACTATTGCTTCGCCAATAATTTTAATCGATGGATTCTTGTACTCTCCATCAGGTTTGATCCACGTGTCCCGCCAAATAAAATGTCGGGCCGTATATTCCCCCGTCTGTTCGAACTGTAATTTAGTAATTAAAGTTAGTAAACATAAATAAGACACGTAAAAAAAAAAAATTTAATAGACTTGAAGCTTTTTTCCCAATTAATTAACGTATGATTTCTTGATCACGTTTCCTATAGCCGTCTCGGCCTGTGGTAGATCCGTATTTGCTCTTTTTCCTTATCTCACTTCCTTGTTGGGAAAGCCTCTTGAAATCTGTCGTCCGTCGATAGATAATAAACCTTTCCCATTCGTCCTGGCTGATAGTTGGGTAATTTTGAACCACTTTAGCTGGTCGTTGCCAAACAGTTTCTTCATCAATATGATCCCTAACATAGGCTTGGTAAATATCATATCTAAAACATTTAGCTGACTCCCCACAAGACTTCAAAACTTGTTTTTTGTTCGATTCATCAACAGTGAATGAAGTTATAACTTCCAACCACACTCGTTCTTTCCTCGATTCTAAATCAACACTTCTAAAGTTAGCAATCCAAATTGGAATGTGCTCCCGAGTAAGCACTCCAATCCAACTCTGTAATTCATCACCTTTCTTGCCTATTGGTTGCCCCTTTGAGTCAAACGAAACTTGAATTTGTTCTCCCCTCGTCCTAACAACGTGTACTCTTTTAAGGAGAGTTGCTCTTCGTTTTCCTTCCTCGTCGGCATTAAATCTTGAAGAGTTGGTTCGGCGTGGTTTTCCAAATTGAGTTTGGGTTGACAAATCCTCCTCGTGATCTTGTGACATTATAAATCAATCTAAAACAACAAAACGACAAGTGTGATTATAAACAAAACCTCATACCCATTAAATTATTATAAAACCTTAGAACTAAAACCCATAAAAAGTCCACGAATTCATACATTAGATCTATGTAAATCAAGCATGTAGATAAAAACTTTACGCGACTACAGAAATGGCACACAACCTAATCAAAGAGGCATTTAATTGAACATGTAATATACAAACATTTAACGCACAAAAACTTGAATTTTTATCCGGAAAATTCCAAAATCCGAACCTTACCCAATCAATTTAATTCAATCTAAAACTAATTCTCACACAAATAGGCATTTAATCAAATATGTAATATACAAACAATTAACTCACAAAATCTACACTTTTTATCACATCCGAGCCTTACCCAACCATTTAAAATCAATCTAAATGACTAACACAAGCAACAAGGACCGAAAAGATGTGTGACCGAAAAGGTGTGTGACGGCTTTTGCCCATTGGACAACCAGAATCCACAAAATATGATGTAGTGGCCGGAAATTACCCAAATTCGTGCATTACCCAAGCAATAAAGACTACAACTTACCGGCATGTGGAGCGTGGGTACGGGCAGAGTGGTAGAAATTTTGGAACAAGTAAGGGTTGTGGGTGGCGAAAGATACCGGGAAATGTCCAAAAAATGATGTCGTTGGTGGAGGATGCCGTCGGATTTTGAGTGAGATAAGGAGAGTTTTTTATGATTTAAAAGGGAACTAGGGAGCGGCGAGATAGATATGGAGGGGGGATATATTTTGTGTAAGTTTGAGTGTGTAATAGGGAGTGAAAAAGTGACTAAGTCTCGGAATGAAATGGGTTGGGAAAAATGGTGTTTTTTTTTTGTTTTATTAAAATCGGCAAAAAGTTGACCAAAGTCCAAAAATTTCAAAAGTTGCTGCCTAAACATCTACCACGACGATCTGCAAAATAACCGTCGTAGTAAAGTAATCTACCACAACGGTCCTCATAGTAAACCGTCGTGGTAGGGCATCTACCACGACAGTTTTCTGGAATAACTGTCGTGGTGATTTATAATTTACCACGACAGTTTCATGAGAAAACCGTCGTGGTAGGGTGCATCCCACCGCCAATCTACCACGACGGTCATCTTATAAAACCGTCGTGGTCGTGGTAGGCTTCAGGGTTTTTCTATCCCACCAACAATCTACCACGCTGGTTTTCTTAAAAAACCGTCGTGGTAGGCTCAAGAGGCAATCTACCACGACGGTCTTCTAAGAAAACCATCGTGGTATGGGTCACAACCTACCACGACGGTTGTTAAGGAAAACCGTCGTGGTAGATTATATCCTATGACGGTTTTTTCAATAACCGTCGTCGTAGGTTAGAAATTTTAAAAAATTGTTTTAAAAATTATTAATATAATCCCTTTAAGCGGCCAAAGGTGTGTGTTGTGCAATCATTCACGCATGTTCTTATTTGCTTCTAAACATATTTGCATGTATAAATATTTCCCATATACATTCAAATATAATGTGCGTAATTAAAAAAGCGTATCTAAATGTTTACAACGTAAGAAAATAAAATCTTTTGTTAAGTATTTTTCTTCTTCTTTTTATTGGGCTTTTCAACACGTGTCCACTCGACGTCCAATCGAAGTAAGTGTGAAACATCATCATCAAAATCATCAATCTCCTCCATTGGTGGCAAACCCATTGTAATTGATGGAATGTCGGTGCAATCTTCAATATCTTCTTGGCCATCCAGTATTATTCTTGGCTTCATTGGCACAACTAAGGGGGTGTTTGGTGTTTGAGTTTGAGTTAAGATTTATAAGTTTAAATAGTGATTTTGGTTGACTTTTTCAGAAAAGACAAAAAACTTTTTGGGAAAAAGACAAAAATTGAGTTGATGGTGGTGAGTTTAAACTCACCACCCAAACGGGCCCTAAAGATAACTCTAAATTTGCGGGATCCGTTGTATAAAATACTTGTACCGCTTGTGACGCCATGATGAAAGGATCATTTTTGTATCCCAATCGCCTAAAGTCCACCACTGTCACGCCGTCACTATTAACCTTAACATAATTATTGTCAGCCCACTTGCATTTAAAGAGTGCTATTCGCAAGCCGCAATAATCAAGTTCCCAGATATCTTCAATGAACCCAAAGTAATTCATGGAACTATATACCGGATTCTTATCATTTACAGATGAAATATGCATTGACTCGGCCCGAAGGGTGACACCACTATTATGTACGGGATGCTTCTCATCTCTTTTCCGAGTGTAGAAGGAGTTGCCATTGACAAGGTACAATGTATATCTTGTGACTATCGATGACGGACCTCTGGATAGCTTCATTACGTCTTGTGAAACGCCAAGTTTCATATGCAAATATTTTCTTATCCACTCCCGAAATGTCCGATTCTACTCATCTTGAATCCACTTCTCACTTCTTCCTTTTCTTGGATTCGCAGCTCTTAATTCCGCCATATGAACCTGAAAGAAAGGCTCCATTTCTTTAGCATTATGCAAAACATACAAACAAGCTTTTTCCCATTCATATTGATTTACTAGTGAATGAATGGCCACGGATAGTCCTTTCAATGTAAATAGCCCGCTTGTTGGCAACCTTATTGGGTCCGCGTTGGACAAATACTCGGAGCAAAATTCAACTGATTCCTCGGCTATGTAGTTTTCCACTATACAACCCTCCGGCCTATTTCGGTTCTTCACATATCCTTTCAAAACCTTCATGTACCTTTCAAAAGGATACATCCACCTCAAATACACCGGGCCACATAACTTAACTTCCCGAACTAAGTGCACACATAGATGGATCATTATATCAAAAAAGGCTGGTAGGAAATACTTCTCAAGCAGGCACAATGTCATAATCAATTCCGATTGTAGCGAATCTAGCATCATTGGATCAATTACCTTGGAGCATATTTAATTGAAAAATGAGCATAACTTCGTAATTGAATATCTCACATCTTTTGTTAAAACTCCCCGCAAAGCAAGAGGTAATAATTGTTGCATCAATATATGACAATCATGTGTTTTCATTCTAACGAGCCGCAAATCTTTCATCGACACCAACCTTTTGAAGTTGGAAGAGTACCCATTTGGTACTTTCACGGAAGCAAGTCACTCATAAAGCTTTCTCTTTTCGTGTCTAGATAATGTGTGCTTTGCTGGCTGTAAGTAAGTGCCATTCGATCTTTTCTCGGGGAGCAAATTCGTTCTAATCTTCATCTCGTTAAGGTCCAACCGTGCTTTTTCACCATCTTTAGTTTTATTCGAAATGTCAAGCAACGTACCCATTATCGATTCACAGACGTTTTTCTCAATATGCATAATATCTAAACAATGACGAACGTAAAGTGACTTCCAATATGGAAGTTCATAGAAGATTGACTTCTTCTTCCAAGGTTCATTGACAACTGGATCCTTACATTTTCTCTTTCCCAAAACTACCTTCACATCTTTAACCATCTCAAATAGATCTTCGCCAGTCAAAATCCAAGGAGCGGTTCTTTCTTCGGTATTGCCATCAAAAGCCTTCTTCTGTTTGCGATATCGATGATTTTTCAGCAAGAACCTCCTGTGACCAAGGTAAACGGTTTTCCTACCATTTTTCAACCGGATGGAAGATGTTTCCTTCATACAAACGGGACAACCTATAGAACTCTTCACAGGATAACTAGATAGGTTGCCAAGTACAGGAAAGTTATTAATTGACCAAATCAACATTGTGCGAAGATTGAACGTATCTTGACGGTAATAATCTCTTACTTGTAAACCATCATCCCACAACCTTTTTAGGTCATCGATTAATGGTGCCAAGTAAACATCAATGTCATTCCCTGGTTGTTGAGGGCTGAGATCAATAATGTCAACATCAAGAACTTCCGCTTCATGCAAACGTCTGGAGGGAGGTTGTAGTTGACAAGTATGACTGGCCAGGTACTATACCAACTACTCATGTTACTATGCGGGTTCATTCCATCCGTCGACAAACCGAGACGTAAATTCGTTGGTTATGCATTAAAATCTGGATGATCGTCATCAAAGGTCTTCCATTGCGGTGCGTCGGCCGGATGCCAAACTCTTAGCATGCTCTGCATTACGGAATAAACGGCGGAAACGTGAAGCTGGTGGAATGTACCATAACACCTTCACCGGCACTCCTTTACTATCATTTGATGGCACCTTGCCCTTCTTCCATCTTGACTCATTACAAATTAGACATTCATCTAAATCTTCATATTCTCTCCGGTAAATGACGCAATCATTTGGACAAGCATGTATCTTTTCGTATTTCATTCCCAACATGCTCAACGTGTTCTTCGCCTCATACATACTAGGTGGCACTTTGTTATCTTCCGGTAGATCATCTTTTAGAAAAGCTAAAAGAGTCGTGAAACTAGAATTCGTCCACCCTCCCGACGCTTTCATATTCCATAATTTAACCAATGCCCCTAATTTTGTATATTTGTACACTCGACATACAAGGGCGTTTCGGCATCATTAATCATTTCCTCAAATAACTCCGGACGGTGCACAAAGTTTTCTTTCAAATCATTTATCATATTATACATATTATCACCAACGTTTTCCTCAATAATAGGCTCTTTACCTTTAGTACTAGTTGATGTATACTTAATATCGACAAAATCTTCGCCATGTAAATACCATGTTTGGTAAGAACAAATAATCCCATAAGCGCGCAAATGCCCTCTAATATCATCAATGGAATGAGATCTATGATTACCACAAACTTGACACGGACACCAAATCTTATCGTCTTGTGTATGAGCTTTGGCAAATGACAAAAAATTTTCAACACCATCTTCATATGCTTTAGTCAATCTATCAAACCACATCCATTTCCTATCCATGACTTGCACGCAAATCCTAAATCAATAAATCAAAGTTCTCGAAGTCAAGGTGTGCATATTTTTAAATTGCATGTATGAATATCATATGCATTAATTTAATTAGTTATATATAAAGACTCCCGGCACATGCATTAATTAAATCAACAATATATTTACTTAAAAATCCAAAAAACATAACAAAACTAAAAATACAATTAAAAAACCGACCCGGGTTATTTAACTAAAAATACATCGTAATATAGGATTTAAAAATATATATTGATTTAGGATTTGACTAAAAAATCCAAACTTAAAAAAACCAAACTAAAAATACATTGATTGTGATCACTTAATTAAACACTTTGCAGCGTATCAAATGCAATCCAAAAAAATAAAAATAAAAATTAATATTCTGGGTTCGTAAATAAAAAATTAATACAGAGGAAAACATCAAAAAGATGAGTTAATTTGTGTCATTATGACTTACAAGAATGATGATCGACCAGTAGATGGTGGTGGGTGGGGTCCAACAGCGGTGTATGGAACTGTTTTCGGAGCGATCTGATCTGATTTTTGTTCACGGCAGCTGCTCTATCGATGTGGAAAAAACAGAGCAACTCGATCTAATATGTCTGAACAAAGGATGATGCTTCCACAACGGTTTCCAAAAACCGTCGTGGAAGTCGAGACTTCCACGACGGTTGTTTAAAACCGTCGTGTAAGCCCCGAGACTTCCACGACGGTTCTCAAATACCGTCGTGGAAATACATACTTCCACGACGTTTTTAAACAACCATCGTGGAAGTCTCCACTTCCACGACGATTTTCGAATGCCACTTTTTATTCCGTGTTTTTGCCTCAGTTTCCACGACGGTTTTTAAAAAATGATCGTGAAAGCTCCGTCGTGGTATCCACATTCTGTAATAGTGTTAGTACGAATTTAGGTCAATTTGTTGAATCAATTGAAAATTTATGGGTACGAATTTGAAAATGTTAATATATACGAAACAGATTTCTATATAGGTTCAAACAGAGGTAATATTTAAATTTTCAATTATTCTATTTATATAGTGAACTGTCAAATTTTAAGTCATGTTAATTAATTAATATTTGGATGTATGATTTTCATCTTTAATTACATAATCATTTTTACTTTCACAAAATATCTATTTCACGTTATTTATAGGTTTTATATCCATGATCTATGGGAAAGTTAGTATTGTACATCTTTAGCCCAAAAAAGAAAACAAAAAACAAAAAAACAAAAACAAATAAAGAAGAGAAATATATGATATACTTTAGCAGATTGTGGAGATAGTGCTTTTTTTTTTTTAATTTTTTTTAAAGCCAATATCTAATTTGAATTGCCCTCGACTCTTTGTAGGTTGTGCTTCCCAGCCTGAAATCTTTAATTTTGAATAAATTGGGTGTCAAAAAGTTATGGGTAGATCAGCTTACATCAACTTCTTACATGCCAAATTTAAGTAGCTTGTATGTTGGAGACTGCGACAACTTAAAATATATGTCATCATATGCTACAGCTAAAAGCTGTCTCATAAAGCTTAAGAAGCTAGAGGTATTCACATGCAGCGTCTTGGAAGAGGTACTAGCCATAACGGACTTACAAGGACAAGACGACGGGAGTTTGGAAAAGATTTTGCTTCCTCAACTCAAATTTCTCACGCTTTATGATCTTCCATACCTCAAGAGATTTTGCAAAAATCCTCATGAACTCAAGATGTTAGAGACCAATTCCACGTCTACAGAGATAACAGTTAACAGAATTGAACCTGAAAAAGTGGAATTTAGTGCAAACGAATCCCTCTTCAATGAAATGGTAACTTTTTTGTTCTAAATTCTTCAGTTTTGAAAACTGTCACTTTGTCTTTAATTCCTTCCTTTTATTTTGCTATTATTTAAAAGCAAAAAACTTTTGAAACTCATAACATGAAGATTTGTAGGACATTCAATCATGTTTGGATCCACTTGGTTCATCGAAAATTGTTTGACTTATATATATATATATATATATATATTATTGGCTGAAAAGGTTTTACATCACTCTATCCAAATATAGGCATTCCATCTAAGAGGATTAAAATACTTTTGTTTATTAACAAAAATTCTTAATTTCTTAAGTAAAAAAGAAAATAAAGTACCAACGTCGCTTAGACTAACTCAGCAGAAGCAGAGGAGGATTGGAGTCTTAGCTATTAGGTATTATTTCAATTCCATAAAGTCGGTGGCTCGGTGCCCATAGGGCTTAATATCACAAATTCTAAATTAATATAAAAAAAAAAAAATTCCATTTGGTAAATTGAAATAACAGTAAATTTTTTTTGAGAAATTGAATTAATATGGTTAAAATTACTTTTCACGATTTTGTGCACGTGCTTCCTCTTGAAATTTGATTTTTACTAATTAATTTCTTTTTTTTTTCCTCAACAAAAAAGGGAAAGACTTATATTAGGCACCTTATGCATTTCCAAAAATTATCTAGTAAAGCTCCCAACACATCGTGATTTTACAAATTTAGTTAGATAAAAACAAAAGGATAGTAACTTAGCTCAAAGAAAACACAAAATAAACTAGACATAATAAATATTATTCAAAGTTATGGTGCCCGGTTGTAGTCTATTACTTTAGAACATTAAAACTCTTTATTGTTTAAATTTAATCTCATCTATAGAATTGAGAGAATCTGCATATCTAACATATATAGTAATTAAGTATAATATATGGAAGATTAATTATGTAATTAGTAAAGCATTTCAAGTCAATTGTGTATACACACATTGAGAATTATCATTTACAGCTTGAGTTTCCCGGCTTGGAGTCATTGTATTTGGACGGATTGAATGCTGTTGAAAGTGTATGTCACCTTCAAACGACTTGTTACATGGTCAACTTAACGAGCTTCTCTGTACGAAACTGCAATAGCTTGAAGTATTTATTCTCTTTGGCTGTGGCTGAAAGGCTTGTAAAACTGAAGACACTCCGAATATATAATTGTGAAGTCCTGGAAGATATTGTAGTCACAAAGGAATTGGGAGAGGAAGGAAGGTCGGGGAATAAGATTTTATTCCCTCAACTAAAACGTCTCAAGCTTTCTAAACTTTCAGGCCTCAGAAAGTTCTGTCATGAAGAGGTAATTACTTTATATTTCTTATCGTATATTTTCTCTAGTCCGGTCATTGCATTATTTTTGCCACGTATTAGGTAATTCATGTTATGAAATTTTTATACTAGAGTTGATGTAAATTTTGCTAACTTCGAGTTTCATTAAAAACAAAATAAAGGTAATACACGTAAGACTTGAAGGTATACAAAAACGTTTTTCACAAGTAAAAATAGTATGACATAAAATTGTCATATGAGAGTAAATATGAGTAATATCTGATATGTTGACCAAATCGTATAAAAAAGTTACCCTTGGCCTTGGGATACATTTAGTGAAAATATTTTAGACACTTAAGAAATTTGAGGCACTAAAATATATATTAGGAAGAAGAAGAGATAAATTAGGTAATGCTGAGTTCGCTACCGAGTAGAGAGCTGTAAACTTTCCATTTTAATACTAAATGCAACTATATTCCGATGAATATCAACATGTACACATGCTCGCATCTAAGGGAAGAGTCTAAAATGTATTAGTCTAAGCTAGACTACACCAGAAACTACCTACAGCATGTATAAGTCTAAAATGTAAAATGTCTATTCTCAACTAAATGCAAGGCGAGATTTTTTTTGGGCATTCCATAATCAATCTTCTATTTCCTTCCAACACATAAATTGAATTTTTTTTTCCTTTTATTTCCTTCTACTTTTAGTATCATACGTTTTTACTTTTTATAAAACACAACGTTGATTGCCACTTGTCAAGCCAACAAATTTTTTTCTAAAAGTAATATTCAAGAAAAATTTTGCTTGCCAGTTACCACCAATGGAATGATCCCACAAGGTACACTCTTCTGTTCCCGGCCACTAAAACAATTGCTCATGAAATTTGCTTTGAGTGGCATTATTAGATGGTGCCTTCACTATTTTTGTTGAATCAAAAAATTCAAGTTAATTGTCCTCCAAATGTTTTTATTCCATTTATAAATTTGATAAATCCAACATAACTCTTTTACATACTAACATTTTTCATTATTGTTTCATTAGGTCATTTTGCCTAAACTTGAATATATGAATACTGATTGGAGTGAAGCTATAACTGAGCTGCTAGGCGCGAGTAAAAATTCAAGTACGCTTTCCCTTTGCCACGGGCAGCTAAGAGAACTCGATTTGAACTTCAGCCATCAGGATAAACCATTTGCTCTCTCAATCTGCAAACTTCTTCACAAATGTCACAATCTTGAGAAACTTCAATTGAATGGTTTTTTCGTAAATGTTATACGCAAGGATCGACAAAATGAAGTCGGTGCTGCTGCACAAAATTATCAGGGACAGCTGATCACACGTTTAAGGGAGCTAAGGTTGAAAAACGTTCCTAAGCTGAGGCATTTGTTCGGTGAACCAGAAAATGATCATCCAGTTGGCGGTGCCTTACAACCAGTAAAAACTCTATTTGTGTCTTTCCAAAATTTGACTATTCTGAAAGTGTCATTTTGCAATCGATTGACGTATTTACTAGCTTCCTCAACGGCTACAAGTCTGGTACAACTCAAACAAATGAGAGTAACTGATTGCAACAGAATGACAGAAATAATCACAGATTACAGGGAAGGTGAAATAACAGAGGGTGAACATGATCGTGAGTTTGTTTTCCCGCAGTTGGAGATTTTAGTGCTTCGCCATTTGCCAAATCTTGGGAGCTTCTTTTCAGGAAATAATGTCATGAGATTTCCAAAGCTGGAGAGGTTATTTGTGAGCCAATGCCCTGAGATGAGGAGTTTCTCCCATGGAATTATAATAAGCAGCTCGATGTTGAATACAATCATTGCCGAGATATCCTCTGAATGGATGTGGGAGAATACTAATTACTTGATGAATGATGCTAAAGCTGTACGAGAACATTGGGATGGCGATGTTAATACCACCGTGAGACAGCTTCGGGAGGACGATTCAGATTTGGCATTGCAACAGCTATTCGCTGAAACGGTATGTTCTTAATTTACATTTGTTGGATATAATTCCTTATGATAGTCGTTCTATACTTTTACTAAATCATAACAGGCTTGCAAGCTGCCAAATAATTTTAAGATCTCAAGTAAAGAAACACATAGATTTATTAAAACCATGAAAATGTAATTTCTTTTGTGATTGAAATTTCAGGATGTTCATTACTCGGGAGAAGGTACCTCTGTCACATGCAGCTAGACTATAGACTCTGCCACGAACTCATTCGAAACTAGCTGGTAGTTAAAAATTGATTTTCCCATTTTCATTCCAGCTATAAAAATGGTTAATTACAAAAATTCCCCTCAAATTTCAAAACATAACACCCATTCCCCCAAATTTTGAAATCGTAGCAATGAAACTCAAGTGACGTGCACATGATAAGGAAATTAATTATAAAAAATTCCCCTAGATTGTTGGCCTTCTAACTTTTTCATTCCCTCTGAATTTTAAAATATAACATCCATTCTCCCCGATCTATGCTCGTTGACATATAAAGTCCTTCTGTATGAGTTTATTTATGATTTTTTTTTTAAATCGTTATTTCTTATATTTCTTATAGTTTTAATCAAATAACTTAAAATGTACATTAGAATAGAGGATAAAATAGTAATTATGAATTTAATATCTCAATAACCATGTTTAATTCTTGATATGTGTAATTTCCAGCCATGAAAGTAATAGAAGGACGAAATTTGTTAATAGAATAAAGATCATGGGGGAACGGATGTTACATTTGAATTCGAGGAGTAAATATAATAAAGCCTATAGTTTAGAGCGAATTTTTGTAATTAATCCAAAAAAGTTTGCTATCTAATAAAAGAAAAATACTAGGGACACTAACTCTAATCTCAGCTTTGAAGTACTAACCTATGTGATATATGAGTTGTCATTTTTTCATTAGTAAATATTTAAATATTACCCCATCAATTGATTACATGTACCAACGAAAGTATTAGAACTAGTATCCCTAGTACTATTCCTAATATAAAACAAGACAAACTTAATTACGTTTTAGCAGCTGATTTGTTGTTTGATTGTCACTCTAGTTCATGCTTGTAATTCAAGAAAAAATTTTGATTGGGGCAGTATCCCCTTTCGCTTTATTTTGAGGCATAAAATTTAGTGCTTACCCCTTTTGAGGAAAACCAAAATAAATCTGTAATGCTAGAATAACTAGAATATTGGTTCATCTTTTTTTTTTTTTTTTAACTTAAATTTCTCCTAACTGTGTGTTAATTATTGGGATTAGTCTTTTTGAAAAAAAAAAAAAAAAAAAAAAGAAAAGGAAAAAGAGGGAGAGCGAGAGAGCAATATGCATGTAGTAGCTAATTTTCTCTGTTAATATTGTATGAGATTTACATTCAATGACCAACTTTGCTACTAAATTTTCCCTGCTTCCTTCATCGCAGAAACTTGTTCGTTAATTAATTAATTAATTTTTTTTAGCCAAACTAGTTCCTTAATTATCTTTAGGTAAAGATAAGTAATTGTTTGTTAATTACTTATCTTTACGTTTATCTACTCAATTTTGTTTTTTTGACTTGGTTGCTCAGTGTGATATTATACTTTTGTTTGACTAAAAGAAAATCGATTTTTATGTCTTGAATTCGATCTCGTAACAGATTCATCCTTATGCCCTTGGTAGATTACTTAAAATAATGTTAGTTTGGTATCTTTCTTAACAAATTTTTTCCTTTTCTTAATAGAGGAAGCGTGACATATCCAACTGTCTGACAAGCTCCTTTCATATATCTTTCTTTGTTTGCTTCTAATTAGGAGTTGGAGTTCTGACGATGACGATGACGATGAATCCAGCCTCGACGATGTTTGACTCCAGTAGGGAATATCCTATTCAATTGCTTCATCTCGTAACGGTAGAACTAAGGTGTCAAAGCAATGGTGGGAACAGTGGTCAGCCATGTTTAGCCTATGATCTATGTACTACTTAGTCCTCTAGAGAAATTGAAATCTTAACACGTTTTTGCGCAGTTTGAAAATTTTGAAGTTAGAAATTTAAGATAGCTTTTACTCTCATATATTAATAGATCATATTCTTGCTTTGAGTAGATTGACTATCTCAAGAGTTCAATGAAGGAGTATTACCCAAAACAATTGGCCTACTACTAGGTGTGGATGAAAATCATGAAGATCGAAGAGAATGTGGAAGGAATAAATTAAAACATATGATTGATGTTTTGAGTGTGTTTCTTTGCTATGTAATTTGTGTGATTTGTAAAGTCTGGTGGAAACAGGACCACAATTTATTTTCCTTGAGTCTTGTTTACGTAATTTACTTCATGGACCAAACTCTGGACATCATTAAATGATTTGGTCTTATCGAGTCTCGTATTGATAGTGCAAGTGTAAAAATAGTACTCCAATCCTTAACCTTTGCGTTACCATTCATGCATGCTTAATTAGCACATATTATTTGCTTTTCAATTCCGAATTTTTCATATTTGTCCAATTTGAAGGATAGGGTAGTACGACATGGCAAGCTCTCTTACGATGCAAAGCTACATTGATATACAGTTAATTTGGGGATTAATGTTTTTTTATTTGTTTTTTATTTACTTTTTTATATATAGATAATTGATGGTCACAAGAATGAATATGTTCACCAAGATATTTTTTTTTTACTAGCTCATCATCCTTTAGTTAGACGAAATTTATTATTATATAAAAAAAAAACTACTCTCTGAATTGGAGAGGAAAAAAAAAACATAAACAATTACCCACTACACTACCATCCTATAGATTAGGATCTACACGAACAAACCAGATGCATAACTAAAATCCTTTGTCAGGAAAAAAAAAAATCTAAAGGAAAAAAAACCAATACGGAAAATAGAGTGCATGATCGAGGAGAACCAAAGTACCTTAAAAAAGGAGAAGAAATCTGTAAAAACAAAAACCATTCATATCTACATTAAGTAAAGGCCAGGTGAATATAATCTAGAATCAAGAACCACCAACTAAAATGATAATCTTGATATGAAACCATTGGATTCATGAAAATTATGAGAGACCCTAAACAGCAAGACCTCTGCATAACGTAAAAAATAATAATAATAATTAAAAATACAACCATCTTTTACAGAACTACCATGAAACTTTATCTGATTTAGACTTGAAAAGATTAACGGCATAAATAGAGTCATATTCGAACCACAAATTATGTTATTGGAACTCCTAAGCTTTTTCAATTGCCAAAATAAAAATAACTAATTCAATCTCAAAAGCAAAAGAAATATTATGAGGAGTAGCAAAAACAATCTTTAACAAAACCCCTACCAGTCCCGAGAACAGCCTCATAACCTGCAATGCCAAGAGCATCTCGTGCATCATTTGTATTCAACTTATTCCAACTCTGAAAAGGAGACAATAATTTTTCCACTATGATATCAAGTCAATGCAAATAACTTAATTTATCCCCAAAAAAACACTTTAAATGAATTTATAAAAATAAAGGAATAAATAAAAAAAATATCATATTTACTTGAAAAAATACTATATATTTTTTAGTATAAATTTGTTTATCTAGTAAATATAATTATTTATTAGATAAAAATGTATCTACTCCTTATTAAAAACTTGTGAATATGCTATCTAAATTACGAAAAAGCCTTTAATAATATTTTTTAGGTAAAATCCAGTGTTATTTTGGTAAATCTATTATTTGCTAATAAATTTTTAATTTACATAATTTTTTAGGGTAATTAACAATATTTTTTTTAAGCATGATTTATAAGTTAAATTCAAGATAAATCATTTATCTATCAAATAAAGTCGTTATTATAAGTTAAAGAGCTTTGTACATGCTCAATTATAGAATTGATAAATAATTCAAGGAATTTTCCCGTCATCGGGTCTCGGTTTATGTCATCCTCACTGAGCTTCATTAAATTTTACTAATGGAATCGATATTAGTCGAGGGTTATGTCTCTTGTATCACATGATTGTTTCATCTTTGACATTGGTATTTGTACTCGATTTTAATTTGAATTATAATTTCCCTTTTAAAAAAATTCAAGATATATCATTTATCTATCAAATAAAGTCGTTGTTATTAGCTTTGTTTTTTTTTTTTTTTTCTTTTTTAGTTTACAACATCTGCAGTAAAATTTGATTGCCATGAAAATTCATTATTTGTAAGTTTGTTATTACCAGTAAATTTTTATTTACATTTTTATTTGTTTTTTTTTTTTTTTTGTATGTGTGTGTGAAATCCTGTAAAGTCGATATTCACAAGGTGAAATCAGAATTTCTCAATTAAGTCCTTCAATTTACTAATATTTTTTTAAATTTAATCTCATATAATAAATTCAATCTTTACTATGTAAATTCGATATTCACTAATGTGAATTCATAATTTACAAATAAATCCTTTACATAGTTTTTCATATTTTTAGAGTATCTTTTCTTAATAGAAGGTTTAATATATCTAATGAACCGAATCTGTACTAGATAAATTTAGTATTAACTATATAAATTCAAAATCAATCAAGTAAATCTTTAATTCACATTGTTATTTTTTTAATTGTAGTTTTTTTATTTATTTTTATTGTAGGTTTTAACTAAAAACGAAGATTCACCTTAAAAAAATAAAAAATGGAAATTGAAAATTCTATAACCTCAAATTTAAAAACCTAAATCCTAAATTAAAACACCAATCTCAAATAGAATCCTCAATTCAATAGAGACCAAAAATCCCAAATTAGAAACCCTAAACCTTAAATTGAATCCTAAATATCTGTTAGAAACCCCAAAATACCTTAATTATATCTAACCATCCCACCCAAAACTTAATGTCATCATTGCCACTAGATGTGGTAGCTGATGGTCGCTACCGGAATGGTGATGGCATCGATAAAGAGAGCTGTGTGTTGAAGGGTTGTTGTCGATCAACTATAGATGAAAGTTCAATTTATCGCTCTGTTGGCATGTAGAAGGAAATGCTGTCGTTTGAAAAACTTGCTATTAGCTCATATTTCCCTTTTTTTTTTTTTTTTTAGTAATTGATCAAAATGGTCCCTGAACTCTTTAGAAGATGATAATTCGGTCCATGTTTTTTTTATTTTGGTCATGACCTTAAACTCTCTAAATGTTGACAATCTTAGTCATTTCCTCCAATTCCATTAAATTTCTAATGGAATGAGTCATGTATAATATATGTGATTTTAATTTGAAAGTGTATTTCAGTAATTTAACAATAATGAAAAAATAATTAAAAAAAAGTCATTAAAAATCAATCTATCTCCTTTCTATATTTCCTCTGCTCGAATCTAAGCAGCAAAAATCCAAGGGTTGACGACAGAGAAGATAGGGGTGGACATGAGTTCGACGGCGGAGGGTGGTGGGGATAGAGTTTTGGGGAATGCTTAGAGGGGGGTGGGTTTTGGGGACTGACTGGGAAGCGTTATCTTGATTTCGTTGGGGGGGGGGGGGGGGGGGGGGGGGGGTGGGATGGGTAGGGAATCGACGATGGAGAAGGAGGGGGTGCTAGTTTAGGGCTAGGTTCGGCTACCGATCAGGGATGGGGAGGGGTGCCGATCGTCGACGGGTGGAGTTCGTTTGGGGGGGAGGGTAATCGGCGATTGAGAAGGCATGGGGGTTGTGTTCAGCTGCCGACACGCGGGGGATGGGGGGATTTCTGGATCTTGTGGCAACCAGCGCAGGGGTGGGGTTGGGTTCAACAACCAATGGGGGGGGGGGGGGGGGGTGATCAGCGACAGAGAATAAGGGGTTATGGGTTCGGCGACCAGCGCGTGGGGGGGGGGGGGGGGGGGGGGGCGCGGGGGCGATCGGTGATGGAGAAGGAAGGGGGCTGGGTTCGATGACCGGTGCAGGGAAGAGGGTGGCTAGATCTTGAATTCGTTGGTTGAGGGGGGGGTGGGCTTCTCTCTCTCCTTCTTCTTCTTCTTCTTCTTCTTCTTCTTTTTTAACTATATATTGTGGGGTATTGTCTTTAATAAGGGTATTTTAATCTTTTAACGGCTAATAAACTCGTGTGATAGGTCACATGACCTTTTCGGTTAAAATTTTACAGATTTGGACGGAAATGACTAAAAACTACCAACATTTAGAGAGTTTATGGTCATCTTAGCTAAAATTTTATAAAAAAAATACATGAATCAAATCGTCACACTCTAAAGAGTTCAGAGACTATTTTGACTACTTATTCTTTTTCTTTTTTTTTCAATAAAAAATGGTACAATGTGGTTTCTCTTTTTTATCTAAGAAAAATGTTTGTTCTATTAGGTAAATTGCACATTTGATTTCTAACATTTTCATGAAATTACAATTTGGTCTCTTTTTTTGTGACTAAAAACTTTATAAACTTTTTAAAACGGAGCAAAATGATCCTTTTTATTAGCAAACAAAAAAAATTTAACTAAAAAAATTACATATTTTACTATCTAATGGTAATAAAGAAAAAAAAAATGCATGATCTAACTAATATGGTGATTTGTTCTACTAAATTTTTAATCTTTCTAGAAAAAAGGTCTATTTTGCGTGTCAGGGAGCTTTCAACCGAAAAAAAAAAAAAAAAAAAACCCCAAAACGACACAATAAAACATACATTTTTTTTACATTCCTTCCTCTTCTTCGTTTGTGCAAACTCTGTCCTGTCATCGCAGCCGTCGGCGTTCAAAGCCACCGTTGAGGTATCAAACACGGAACCTATCTGATTTTTTTCTTTTTTAGTTTCGACACGCCCCTTTCTTCTCTCACTCTGATTTATGATTTTTTTTTTTCCCACTAATATCTTCTTTATATGTTTCTCAGAAGTTGAATAAAGCAGATATGCACAAGGATAAAAAATGGGAAAGAGGGAGATCCTCAAGGGCTCCTAATAATTCCAAAGACGAAAGAATGTACATGAGAACTATTATGAAAGATATCGAGCTTCTGGGTATGTCTAATTCTACTTCTATTTTTTGCAATTTACTATTTTCGTTTTTAGAGAATTTCTTGTTCTGTTCTATATATAGTCTCTTACTCTTCTATAACAGAGGGATCGGTTTTATTTTTTTGGGCGAAGAAGTTGAGTCTTATATTTAGTCAGATAAAGATGTTTTTTTTTTTTTAGATATAGTTTTGCTTTTTTTTTTTTCTGTGAATTTAGTCGTGATTGTTATACATTGAAGTGGAGATGTAATGAAAATTGTAGATTCTTGATAGTAACTGAAGAGTGAAAAATACTTTGGCAGGATTTATTTTTTAGAGAATATCCTTGTTGAGAGGTAATCCATTGGTGGGCAAAGAGAAACGAGTCAATTTTTAACTACTAGTAAGAGTACAGAGCTTTGAAATTGAGGTTGAAGTTTCTTTGAGATACACTAATATAATTTACGGAGGCACGTGCCTCTGGCAGGAGACACATGAGCCTCATCGAAAACCCTTAAAAATGTAGAACCTTAATTATATTGGAACCTTCAAGGGGTAGATTTGTGTTCGAGGAAAGTTTTGATGATCTGGTGTCATGTGCTGACATCTGCGTCTTGCCAAATCTTGTTCAAGACAACTCTGGTTTGATTTAGTGATCCTGCTCAGCCCTGGCATCTCAAATGCAATGCTAATTTGGTGTGCCAATAGTAAATTTTGGCATTTGAATAAAAAATAGTACTCTCTAATAGAGTGCTATCTTTGATGTCAAATTTGTCACACGATAAACTTTATTGTAAATTTGTCACAAGGTATAACCAATATCAAATTTAACCTTTGTGTATTGGTTCGTGTCTTCACTTTTCAATATAATCATTATAATGTTTTTATTTTTAAATTATTTAAAGAGTAATTTGCCTAATTGATTCATGAACTTTTTACAAAGTAACGATTTGATCCCTAATTTTTTTTTTTATGTTGGCAATTATAGTCCTTTTCGTCCAAATCCATTAAATTTCTAACGGAATGAGTCATGTGTCACATCACATGAGCTCAATTAACCATGAAAAGACAAAAATACCCTCTTTCACACCAAAAACATTATAAATTAAAAAAGGAGAGCCTCCCTCCTCCTCCTCTCTTTCCCTCTCGACTGCCTCTCTCCCTCTCAAGGAAAAATCATTACCTAAATTATACTGAGAATCTAATTTAAATATATCATCTTAAACATTTTCCAAATCAATCTTCAACCTTTGCATTTGAATTCCTAAAATTTCTCTCTTTCTATTGCGATTCTGCCCAATTTAACCAAGATTCTCTAAAACATACATACATATATAGACATATATTTCCCGAAAAGAAAAAAAAAATGAAATTCCTAGAAGAAGCAACGAACCTCAAATCAATCTATCGACGTCTCTCTGGTAGTCCTGCTTGTCCACCATTGATAAAGAAAAAGAATCTTCATTTTACTCCAAACTCGACCACCATTTCAGTAACCTCTTCTTCCTCAAAGTAACCCTCTCATTCACAGACCCACCAAGAACACCTCCATTGTCGCCACCGACAGCGGGCTACTCAAAGGCTTCAAAGACTTTGTTCTCCTAGCGACGACAACGACCTCTTTACCTCTGAGACTCTGGTCCCTCCGCACCACCACATGGCCGACACCGCTGCGATAGCCTAAGGAGCAGAGCATGGAGAGGAGACAAAACAAGGCTCTGAAGCCCAAAACGGCGATGAAGCAGGCGGCGACGGAGTTGGCGAGGAAGCGGAGGGTGAAGCGTCGGCAGGAGAAGACAAGGCGGCAGTTTTCGTCGAGGGAGACGAAGGTGTGGATGTCGGAGAGGGCATCGTCGGCGGAAGAGATAAGGCTGCGTTCGCCGAACGCAGCCCCAAAACGCAGCCCACCCACCCCCCGCTACCGAACTCACCCCCCCTTTCTTCTCCATCGCCGATCGCCGCGCCCCGCTGGTGTCGTGATTTGGGTTTTGACTTTTGAGAAATGAAGAGAGAGAGAGAGGGAGGAATTTTATGATTTTTTTATTTATTTATGTTAAATTAACTATTATTAGATTACTAAAATACCTTAAAAAATTAAATCACATGCATTGCACATGACGCATTCGATTAGAAATTTAACGGATTTGGACAAAAAAGACTATAATTGTCAACATTTAGAGAGTTTAGGATCGTTTCGGATCATTTGAGACTATTACTCTAATTTAAATATTAAAAATTCACTTTTACGACTTTCAAAACATAATAAAGTGTTCAAAGAATCATTTTAAATTGGATAGATATAATTGATAGATAATGGGTGTGTGAGGATTAGAATTGTTTAGATAGACCTAAATTGTCAGTTTAATTTTTGTATGGCTTACTTTTTATCTTCTACTGTCTCTTTGTTGTTGAGGATTTATGATCCTCTTTCCTTGTAATTGATTTTTATAATTAATGAAAAGGCTTTTTTCTTTAAAAAAACATTATATATATAAAAAAAAAAAAAGAAAACGTATGAAAAAAAGTAGAAATTACATTTAAAATAGCATTACACAATTGGAGTCTAAAGTATGAAAATGTTATTTTTCTCTCTTTTAATAATAAATGTAGCATTAAACATAATTAAATTGCATTGAATATGATCTAAGGAGTTACTGAGAAAACCACCTCTAGCTCCCAAAACCCACATGCCTTTTTTTTTTTTTTTACTCTTTTCTCCTCTTTCATTTTAGCAGCACATGACGTCTGCACTGGGTTTAACGCTGCACTGTTGCTCACGCTCCTTTGTCTACATGCGTTGCGCAAGCGCACGCGCTGGTGCCACTGATGGCGACGGTGTGTAGCGCGTGTGTGGGGCACGTAAGGCTTTCTGCGCATGCACTTTTGCTTGCTCCGATTTTAATTTCGAATTGTAATCCGTTTTTGAGACTTTCCCTTTTGCCTCTGATTTGAGTCCACAAATCCCCATTTTCCCATTTTTCTTATTTTCACCTAATTAATCAACACAAATGAGAATCAATTATTTAAAAGATAAATTAAGTAAAAATTTTTAGAACATAGTTAAATTAAATGGACAAAAATAGTGAAATTACTTTATTTCATAAAGTTATCAACGAACACATAGTGACACACTCAAAATATATGTTTCGATATTAAATAAATAAATAAAATTACAAAAGTTAACTAAAGGAAAAGAATAGTAAATTAGTTCGAAGGTAGCATGAGATAAACAGACCAGAAAGTGTTATAAGCTCAACATGGAATACATGAACTCAATTTCACAATTCACATCTTTATATGAAAGTGTGTTTTTTTTTTTTTTTTTTCTTTTCTTTTCTTTTGTCCCTTTAAATTTATATCTTCTTCAAATTTTTAGCAAAGGATTCCTTATCTCTAAATGCCAAAAAGAATGTGACCTAGGAGACACCTCTACGTGTCTACTTATAGCACTAGGTCTAGTGCTACTCTTCTTGCCCTTAATGAAGGAAATCACCTACTCCTTGTGTAGGGAGTGAGTTACGCACACGTCCTCCCTAGGGGGCCTGTCATGTGACACGTGGCACAAGGATCTGACCTAGGAGGTGCCATGTCCTATTATGATTGCATACTATAGTGTAAGTTCTTTCAATTATTTTCCACCAAGCGTATTGCCATTGAAAACTTATATTTAATAATAGATATAGATATATATATATATATGTATATAATCTTCATATTTTACATAAATTTTTCATCCACTTGATAAAAATTAATTAATGCATAGTCTTTATTTCATCCATTAAAATAAATATTTTCCGCACAACTGATATCTATATTATTGTATAAAATTTATACAACACAAGGATCAGTGTTACATGGAAACTGTCTTCCAGATGTCCCAAGCATCTAGTAGGCGATTTTCAACAGTACAAATTATACTGTCAATGGTCAAATTTTACAACAATACATAATGAGATGGACCCTTCACTATGGACATCTATAATTGTAGTTAGGTGAAGTAAACCGTTCTAACCTCTCCAAGTACATCTTTGTCACCGTTAACTTTCCAATGAGTGTTTTATCTTTGAGCATATCAAAGACAAAGTTTAGTCTACCTAGTAGATACGAGATCTCATTCACTCAAGATTGCTGAACTAACACAACATGGAATGGCATTGATCTTCATGTACAAAGTTATGAATTCCTTTATTGATGGTTGAAGTTCCCTACTACCCAATATAGCACATCTCTAAAACACCAAGATATTGGTCTACCGAATGTCCTTACTCATTGATGACTCAAGAAGCATACTATAAAGGTTGCAAGTCCATTAATCACTCACGATCAAGGTCTACCCATAAATTAACCTTTTGTTGATGGAAACAAGTTATTTAGAACTTATTAAAGAACATATTTCATTGCAGTCCAGTTTAATGTATTTTTCAATATATGTAGTCTCTACTTAGTAACACATTTACTAATGACCTAGATAATTCATCTCACCATTAGGAAGTACACGTGATCACAACCTTGTTAGAATAAAGTGACCCGCATTATTCACTAGTTGATGAACAAATAATTTATTCTTTAATTCTCAAGATTATATCTCTTGTATATTGCCCTTACCATATACATAATCGAGAATATTTCAAAAAGCAACGG
Organism: Ficus carica; assembly: GCA_009761775.1. Lineage (NCBI taxonomy): Eukaryota > Viridiplantae > Streptophyta > Magnoliopsida > Rosales > Moraceae > Ficus > Ficus carica. The sequence continues at coordinate 150,286 of VYVB01000451.1, forward strand.
ATCATGATGTAACTTACTCTATTAAAACATATGAAAAAAATTACATGTAAATAAAACTAAAATGTCAGAAAATACTTCATAATAATGTCGTAAATGTGAAAACATGTTTGCATGTCTGTTTCTTCTCTTGCCGGCTACTCCTTTGCCTTGAACTTTGCTCACACACCAGAGATCACGCAGATTATTTTCTCCAATTACACTGTCGTTGGATCTATTGTTGCCACTAGATCTGATATCTTGTTTGTTATTATTGTTATTATTATTTATCTTTGTTCTTTTATTTTGGTCTAGATGAAGAAATGGGGAAATTTTTTTTTTTTTGTTAAAAAATTTACGTTTTGGAATAGTTGAGTGTATTTCTGTTTGTTTTTGTCAATTCTTTTATTTGGTATTATTTTATTTTAAGAATTGTTGATTTTGGAGACGTATTGATTATTATTAATTTCTCATAATGTCAGTTTGGTTTCTTTCTTAACTAAAATTTTCCTTTAAAAAAAAAAAAAAAAAACAAATGAAGCATGATATATCTGACTGTCTGGCCAACTCATTTCATGAATCTTTCTTTCTTTTGCTTCTAATTAGGAGTTGGAGTTTAAACGATGATGATGAATCAAGCCTTGATGATGTTTGATTTCAAAAGGGATCCTATTCAATTCCTTCATGGCCGTAACGGTAGAACTAAGGTGTAAAGGCATTGGGAACAGTGGTAAGCTAAGTTTAGCCTATGATCTATATACTTTGTGCCCCCCCCCCCCCCCCCCCTTCTTTTTTTTTTTGTTTTTTTTTTTTTTTTTTTTGTTTTTTTGTTTTTTTTTTGAGTGTGTGTCTGTAGAGAATTTGAAATCTTAACACGTTTTTGCATAACTTGAAATTTTGAAGTAAAAAAATTTTAAGTAAGCTTTTACTCTCATAATAATGGATCATATTCTTGCTTTGAGCAGATGGACTATGTGACGCCCTAGAAATTGATAAACTTGATTCATGAACTATTATCATGGATTTCCCTCATCAATATACTTCTAAAAATTATTTTGATGAATATCAAATTTTAAGATCGTGAATGATTGTTTATGGATCATCATTACGATGATATCGATGATCTAATAATGTTGTGCATTTCTATTTAAATGAGAAATTATAAATACATAAAAGATAAGTTGAAACGACATATAAATTTATACGAAAAATTTATTATGTCGCATTAGAGGGATAAATGTTAATTTTTGGGAAGAACCTCGATTTTTATTAGTAGGTCAATTTGATGACCTTAGTATTTATTTTGGTCATATCAATATTTAAGTTTTGAGAGTATGATTGGGAAAATTAATGTGATACATAGATAGAAGATAAATGATTAGTATTTACTCTTAGAAAATCCAAAGGTGGAAGATTGATCAAGAATTATGCTTAGATTTGAAATCAGTGGTGTAGATTTTATGTTATAGGATCCTAGGCAAATCAATGGCCAAGCATTGGATGATAAGTGACCGATGAGAACTTAAGGTAAGGTTTGGTATGATGGAAGATCCAATTGATGAGAATAAGGATGACAACCTTGGATCAATGGTGGAAAAATTAGAAGGAAAAAAAAAAAACAAAATAAAAATGAGAAAGCCAAAGGGGGATCCAGATTTTTGTGGTCAAATGAGGGGAAAAAAAGAAGAAGAAAGAAAATGGTGCATGTATGCAATCTCATGTAAAAGATAACATGACTTGTTTTGGCAATTTGACCCCGAGAAGAGACAAGTGAAAGTGACCCCTTGTCTTTACTTTGTTGAACAAAATTTTCACATCAACTCCCTCCCATAAGTGGCAGCAATGCAAGGGGAGAATTAGCCAAAAAATTTTCATTTTTACCCCTCAAAATATAGCTCATTTAAAGAAAATGTTGACTGAAAACAAGTCCCTAACATCTCATTTTTTTCTCATACAAGTTAAGCTCAAAACCCCTAACTTCTCTAGCCACCACTAAGCTAAAAAAAAAAAACGCCAACACTATTATTCATCTCCAACAACCCTCTAGCACCCTCCTTCCTCCGTTTTCAAGCTCCAAGCAACCCCGTTACCAAGTTCGAAGAAATGTGAAATGGAGTTAGAGGACGTTTTACTAGAGGTAACCTAGTGGCATTATTTGTTTTAGTCATTTTTGGAGAACTAAAGCATGATGTTTAGTTAGAATCTTCATGTTAGACTTCTTCTTACCTAGGAAAAAGTTTTGAGAAGAACTTTAGAGGTCCAAGATCTTAAAGGATCCACGGAGCATTTCGATAAGATCTATGAACTTTGTTAGAACTTGTAGTGGTTGTGGTAATATGACATGCATTAAAAACTTTGGTAAAAAACTTTGTTCAGTTTTTGCTGGAACCTGAACAGCCACGGGTTTTGTATATTTTAGGTTAGTAAAGCATAATTTTTTACAAAACTATTCTTAGTGTATGAACTAAACACCACAAGCTTTCCGACGACATAGCTTTTGCCTTATTTGGACTTGTAAGTGAATTGTTATGATTTTTCTAATTTTATCCATAAACGTGGACATATGGTACATATGTGGGACTAATAGTAACAAAACCTAAGTATATGGTATGAAACGCTCAAACACTAAAGGAAATAAATTTATGGCTACAAAGTAGACATCTCAAGTTTTGAAATGAGTTATAATCCGTTTAAAATGGATATGTACACAAATTTTAATAAATTATAAAATATTGTATTATAATTTGGTAAACTGAAATTTTACTGTCTAATACTTCGGAAAACGTCCACAATAATGTTTGAAATGATTGAAATCTTGGAAAACAAATTATAAAGACAGAAACTAGATACTTCAAGCTTTCCAACGAGTCATCAAGTGTCCAACATGGGATTATATTCAACTTTAAATAAATATTACAATTTAAAATCCCACACCGACAAAACAATTAAAAATTAAAATGTGACATAAGGGTAAGTCATAACATATGTATATATTTATATATGAAATGAGTAAGTATTAAGTGTATGATCAAATAATATGAAAAACCCTAACTTTATAAAGTTGAATCATAAGTTTTAAATGGGCTAAGATAAAGCACACTAAAGGATTACTGGGCATATACTAAGGGACTACGTTAGCTCAACTAAATGATCATAATTAATTGGATTGGGCCTTACAAGCCCAATACTAGATGGAAGGTATACACTTAGGTAACTCATTATCATCTTGATTGATTGATTAATTAATAAATAAATAAATAAACTAATAAAGATATAATAAAATGTAATTATACTAAGAAAGTTAATTAGTAATTAATAAAGTAATTAATTAACTAATAATTAATTAATTAATTATAAGAGTTAGTAAGTGATAATTAGCTGTGTAAGTAAGATTATTATATTGAGTAACTACATAATTATGATACATGATTAGTTAATCATTAACCATTGATATAATTGTTGATATAATTATGGATGATTAATTAGATATTAATCAAACATTAATTATTAGAATAATCTAATTATTAATATGAGAATTAATAATTGATAAGTATTATATGAGAAAGAATATTTAAGTAACATAATTAAATTATTAACGATATAATTATTAATTAGTCAATTAAAATTATGTAATTTAATTATAATTACTCAACTTAATAAAGTAATAATTAACTACTACCAAATTAATTAGTTAATTAATTAATTAATTAAATAATAATTAGTAGAAATTTATTTTAACACTTAATAATTAATATAAATTAATTGTTAAGGTTAATTATAATATAAGTAAATTAAGCTCACTTTAATTTATAAAATAAATAAATAAATGAATAAAGTAATATAATTATGATTCTATTTAATAATGAGATATTGTTAAATCAGGAAAATTTTTCAAACTTGGGTAGTAGGAGATACAACTCCGGAAGTTTAAGCACATAAGACTGGTAAGTACAAATATTACCTAAAGCATGGAACAAAATGTTTTTAATATTGATGCTTTACGTTTGCTATGATTTACCTTGATGGTGTGATGGGTGTATGGGTTATATGTATTATTTTGATTAAGCATTTGATGTGCATAATTTCTTTTGCACATGCCTCACAGATATTTATGCCATAATGATAAATATATAGTAACATATAAATATTCACATTGTCACAATTAATAAGAAGGAGGCTAACGAAAGATAAGAATAAGTGTTGTACCAACCTTCAATTAGTGAGAGGATATGATAAGAATGAAAGTTATAAGTTATGACCTTAGAGGTGGTTGGAAAGTGGCTCCCCCAACTCTCCATTGATTGCGCGCATATGGGTACAACATAGGGGCCTTTAAGTAGACAAGACATGTATATAATGAAGTATAATTGAACACACATATATCACATGCATTTTTGAACATTCATGTTGTTACGCATGATGATATGATTTTATGAAAATATTTTGTGAGGTATTGTTTGTACTTGCTGAGCGAAAGCTCATACGTATGTGTTTGTGCTGTAGGTAACGCGGGTAGGTCGCCTGCCACTTAGATGTTTGCTGGACTAATGAAGCTATGTGGAAGTGATAAAGGAAGGGAGTGGGATACCACCACAAACTTAATTTCCGCATTTAGGCTTATTAAATTATCTTGTATATACTATATTTATAACTATATTTTAATATTTTGGTACTACTAAACTAGTCGGAGTATTTTACAAGAAAAATACTTTAGAGTCTTTTCTTTCAACTCACGTGATATTATAGCTTTTTAAATTATATCTAAGTATGAATTTGAATATGATATTTATTATTTAGAAATTTCAATTTTCTTAGTTAAAAATTTTAATAAATTTAACTATTGTAGTACGAATATGGTTTGTTAAACTTTTTTTTTTTTTTTTGGAACCTAACATAAATAAGTGTTAAGACTAAATGAATTAAGAATAAGTAAGTAAGATAACAATCCAAAAACTCGGGTCGTTACTATGACAAAGGGAGGAGGGTAGCCCCCTAGCTTTTTTTTTTTTTAATCCTTTTAATTTTAATATAGTGGGGTTTTTTTAATTATAATATAGTGGGTTGTATAAATTAGTTTTAACCCTCTTAAAATAATAGTTCTCTATATTTTTATTGGACAAACAATTTGAATTTTAATAAACAAAATTTGTTACATATATGTTAGCATAATATTGATTAAAATTTTTTTTTTGGCCCCGTATTAATAAATCCTGGCTCCATCACTGTTGGCGAGATAGCAAACTTCACTGCCCTACGCATTTGCTCTAGCAGTTCTTATTACTCCGTTCGGTGCATTAGGTATAATCTTCCGGTGATTGTCCAGAGCAGTGTTATATGATTTTAATTTTTTCTTTGATATTTACAAGATGATTATCTAATTTCCTTGAGGTGGTTGTATCTAAGAAATCATTTTTCAGCTGAGGGCTGTGTTAGCTTAAGAAGACAAGTGTTATACTAGATGAATTGGTAATCGATCTAGAATTTGTGATCTCTCAAGATCGGCCAGTGATGAAGCCATAATTTATTATTAGGGGCAATTTTTTTGTTGTGATTAACTCTTTTGAGTCTCGACAAAAAAAAAAAAAAAAGAAAAAAGAAAAAGCTTCAAAAACAAATGAGTAACACACGCAAATTAGAAGAAAAGAGATTATGAACGTTTCCCTAGTGGGTCTTTGAAACAAAACACTGATAGTCAGAAATAACATCATCATATCAACACTCTCAACAAAACTAACAAAGAAAAGGCACAAAAGGATTAAGAAACGACAAAGAAAGATTAACGTGTAGCATGTGCACGTGCTAGGAAACATTTAAAAATAAATAAATAAAACAAAAACAAAGGTTTAACAGCCATGATGGTTGCTTGTGTCCTTAACTAGGGTGTCATATTTCTCTCTTTCTATTCATATCTTAAAAAATTGTACGATCACTATTTATCAACTTATTTACTTTATTTTAATTTAAAAGTAAGAAAAAAAATTTCAAATATCATTGAATGGATTTAGGTTTTCAACTCAATGATGCCCCTATTATTTTTTTTTTGGGCATTACTTCTTTTTTTTTCTTTTTTGTTTTAAACTTTTTGGAGGCTTATTTACTAATAGATTATTACAAGGAAAAAAAAAAAAAAAAAAGAAAGATCGGTGATTAGGATGTTTAAAAAAAAAATAGAAAAAGGAAATATGTAGGTGTGTTTCTCAATTTCTTTTGGGTAACTATTTTCAAAATGAGAACACTAATATTTTACTAATTAATCAAATGAAAATTAGAGTGGGAGTCAGAGTAGTATCTTATAAATGATAGAATTCTCAGATCTTTAAAAATAGTGGCATAAATTAAGTGAGGACATCAAGTGAATTCAGTGGGCTCAGATATATCAACTTTATCAACATAAAATTGAAAAAGTATGATTTGAACAGTGAATTATTGAATTTTTTGCTTTAAACATATTTTGAAATAAATATGCAAATAATCTTAAAAAGCAAAAAACAGGGAGACTGATTCAAAATTCAAGAAACAATGTGGGAACTTTCAAAATTCAGGAGCAAAGTAGGAAGGATCATAAAATTTAGAGGCATAAATAAAAATATTAAGAGAGGGACATTTATTGTTCAAAGCAAATTATCCATTCAAGATTTACTATCTTATTTGTGATTAACTCTATTATGAACTCTGGACATTAAAAGAAAAAAGCTTCAGAAATAATATTTATATATAAAACACATAACGCACAAACAAAAAAGAAAAAAAGAAAAAAAGAAAAGAGATTCTGAAATTTCCCAAATAGAGCTGTAAAACAAACACTGATAATTCAGTTTATAACATCAGTATTACCAACCTTCTTAACAAAACCAACAAAGAAAAGATACAAAGGATTAACAATATAAAAGATTAACGTACATACACATGTGCATGTGCTGAAAAAAAAATCTTTAAAACTAAAATAAAAATAATAACGGGCATGAAAAGGAAAAGTATACTCCTAAATTTGTTGATTTTTTTTTCATATCTCCTATTTTTATGTCCTCTAAAGAATTTCGCTGTTAAGAAAAAAAAAAGTATAAAAAATTAAGAAAATAGAGAAAGACCTTGTCAGATACATTTGCGTGTGCCGAAAATAAAAGCTCCGTAATCATGACAATTACTTAATTCCTCGACTAATTTAGTATTGTTTCTCACGTTTATCATAACCGTCATCCTAACGGCAGGCCTTCGTTAGGATGAAAAGGAGAGAAGACAAAGCAAGGAGACGGACTATATTTTTACGACAAATTACTAGAATGCTTTGTTTTTCTTATTTGTCTCGTTAATGTTCATGACTTGGTGTTGAAAAGACAGGCGGAGCCTTCGTTCAATTTGACCCCAGTGATGAACAAGAATGGAAGAAAACAGAGCAACAAGATTTACATTCAATTTAAAGTTCGGTTACATTAAGAAAGCTTATATATATATATATATATATAGACAACTCTTTGACGTGGGTTTTACGATAATTAAGCAGCTTTTCCTTTATAAAGTTGGAATTCTATATCGAGGACAAGTTCTATTCAAAATAAAAATGATGTGAAAAATATCATTTTTAAATATGTTGTTCGGGAAAGTAATTGCAATATTAGACAAGGAATCTACTCATTGAAAACTCTAGTTATCTTTATTTATTTATTGCTGAATGAAAACTCCGGTTATCTAATTCAAATAACTTATTCAAAATTTTAAGACTTAAATCTCCCATACGTGCATATTAGATAACAGTTGTATCTAACTTTTTGTTATATACATACATGGCATGATAAGCCTATATATGTTATCGTACTTATCTTTAAGAAACCTAATAATTTAGCACTCTTGTCTCTCAAATTTTTCATTTTCAGAAACTTACTCCATAATTTTTTTAATTTTGACAAATTTCTCCTGAACTTTATAAATTAATATAATGTGTCTCAGTTGACTTAATTTCTTGTTAAATTGATGACAAAAAAACCTATGTACACACATCATATAAAGAAGGAAAACCCCGTTTCTGACAAAAAAAAAATCAAACCTAATTTGATAATACTCTAATGCAAATTTTCCGAATTCAAATCTTCACTTAAATAGAAAGTTAACAAAATAGGATATATTGTAATAATTTAGAAAATTCAGAAGATATATTGAAAAACTAACAAAAACGGTCATTTTACCTTGATAGAACTTTAGTCAGTGTTTAAAAAAAAAAAAGATTCAACCCCATATCCCTACATATAATATCGGCCGGGTTACACTTAAGCAATTAGTTTAACTTTCTCCTCTCTAACTTTCTTTGCACTTTCTTAAAGATCTAAAATAGATGCTAACAAAAGATGTGAAAATAAATTTGATATGTTAATTTTCTTTGTATAGTTTGTAATCTAATACAAAATGTCATATATGTCCTTTCTGCCATTATCATTCGTGAGCTTTGGAACTTTTGGAAATAAATTTTATTATGAAAAAATTTAAAAATGACAAGATTGTTATCATTGAATTAAAAATTCAACTAAGCTTTGCTAAAATCTTTGCTTCTAATTTGGAGGCAGCAAAATATATTAGTGAAAATAACCGGGTGTTCTACTAGAGGAGTATGTTCTTATTTCGAAATCACGAAAAACTTCTGAGTAAGGAAAATTAGTAAAAGAAGAATTAACCACATTAACCCTGCAAAAAAAAAAAAAAAACAATAATAATAATAAAATCAAATCCCATTAATTAAGCCGCAACCTATATATGAACAGGTATTTTCAGGAACTGGGATCAGTATTACTTACATGCTAGATAACCAAGATCAATGTCGTTTACAAAGGCAGCAAAATAATGAAAAAGAAAATTAAATTACTTCAAACTAATTAAGAACCACCGTGCAAAATTCTGTTTGGCTTGCATGAAAACCAAAAAAGAAACCAACCAACCAACCAGCCATTATCGATTCTTGAAGAGGAGCTAGGTAGTGACATCGCTCATTGGCTCATCATTATCATCTTTTCCGACAGCAGAAGAAGAGCAAGAAGCGGGTTCTTGGCCGTGGTTAACGACGGCGAAGCACGGCTTTCCCTCTCTGCTCCTGAAGAACCAAATCTGCACAATATCCCCTACCTTGAGCTTATTCCTTTGTGCAACCTTGTGCCAGTTGCGTGAAAAAACGTAGGAACTGGAACTTTTAGAGTCCCATTTCTTCAACATCATCTCCGTCTTTCGCAATTCTTTATCCGGCTCGATAAATCCCACCTCGATGCCCTCGAGGCCCCCGTCCGTCTTTCTCGTCACTAATGTCCCCTTCTCCTCCTCCGTCAAGAAATCGTCCGACGCAATTTGTTTTAAAGTCATTGATAAACGGTTCTCAACCTTCTCTAGATCGGTCTGGAATAGGCTCTTCTGGATAACAAACGTCACGGTAGAGACATCGAAATCCCGAAAAACCATCTCCCTCAAATTCTCCGGCATCGGTGGTGCCGGGTCCGGTCCCGCCCTTACACCTCTTTTACCCGAATTCTTGGTGTTCCTCTTCGTCGTATTCACCTCTGTTTTGATCCCTTCGTCCAAACGACGGCGTTTCGGTCGAGTTGCACCGGACTTCTTGCTGATCAATCTTTTCTGATCATCTTCATCAACGTCATGAATTTTGTGAGTAGCAGCAGTCTTGATCTTCAAGTTTGCTTCTTTCTTTATGAAGTGGGGCTTGCCGGTGGTACCACGCCGTTTTGTCGGGAATTCGAAGGCGACGGGTGTGGATTTCGGAGCTGCAACCAAGTCCACCACTGGTTTTTCATTGATCTTTGGCAATGGAGGCTCATCTTCACCTGGCAAAGTTAGTTGGCCTTCGAGAACAGCACAGCAAACCTCTGCCAACATTAGTAAGTTGTCAAAGGATTCATTAGGGGGCTGGTTTTCGAAGTCTTTTTGGGGGGTCGTCATCTTCATGAGACTCTTAGAGAGAGACACACTTATTGAAGAGAGACAAATTCAGAGCAAAGTGAATAATAATAATAATGAGAGTAAATTTCGGATGGGGTTTAATCTGGAGGTTTATGTAGAGAGTAGTTCGAAGTCATCAAATGGGTTTCTAATCCTTTTCACGTTCATAAATCATATATACGGGTTCAATAAGCGCGCCAAGACTTTGATTTCTTGGGGTCCTGGTTAGGGGCAACGACAAGGACCCAGGTCGAGGTCCCGAACCAATACCAAGGCTGCAGTTCGGGTTCTGGATCGTGGTTGGATTTAGGGTCCATCATTTGTCATGATATCCATGGGTTGGTCTTGAGTCCATGACCCAATAATGGTGAACAAGAAAAAAGAGGGAGGCCGAGTAAGTATATTATACATTTGCAGAAAACCTGATAAACAAACAAGACAGCTAATTATGCATGCAATAATCTTCAATAATAAAAGTAATCTTATTTATAATAATAATATGCGTCAAATAGTATCATGTGATCAGAATATGTTTAATCTATGTTTATTAAATTATTTATTTATTTTATAGTATATTGATAGAGTGACCGTTGACTCAAACATCAAAAGTAAATCTGCAAGCTATATGTACACCTGAAGAATTGGATTAGTACTTGCATATCTAATTAATTACTAAGAAAGATATTTAATAACCCAGAATTAAAACAAACTAATTAAAGGGACGTAATTACATAAAAATTAACTAAATATGTCCTAGAGTGCCAAACTTGTGTTTGGCTTCCATGAAACCAAAAAATAAACTTGAGAAGTTATGCAGTGACAAAACTTGCATTAGCACCTCGCTCCAACATGTCAATGTCGCAAACTTACTCCTAAATTGGGAAAGGAAAGATATGGGAAGGAAAGTGTATACTCCTAAATTCTTATTATTATTATTTTCATTTCACCTATTTTTATGTGTTCTATAAAGGAATTTTGCGGTTAAGAAAGCAAAGAAAAAAATACAAAGAATTTACACAATAGCGAAAGATCTTTACCAAATACACATCGTACGTAAATGCCGAAAATTAAAGTTCTACAATCATGACGATTACTTCTTCCTTGACCAGTTGCTCTATTTCTCACCTTTGTCATCACCATCATCCAAACGATAGGCCTTCGTTCGGATGATGCAGATGCCAAAGGAGAGAAGATAGAGCAAGAAGATGAACTATATATTTAAAATTGAAACTTGAGTTTTAGGATGGTTTAAGAAGTATGTATAGATCGTACATGAATAGTCTATGCTAACTTAAGTTTAGTTTTCCGTTAGGAAATAAGAATCTATACACACACATATGTTTAGTTTCCTTTCTTTTGGCCAAATCTTAATCCTCAAGAAAAGGAAGAGCTCATAGTCCTTGAACTTAACCTTCTAGGGAAAAAAAAAAAAAAAAAACAAAAAAAAAAAAACAAAAAGAGTAAATTTGATTTCTCTCTTGAAGAATAAATTTCCCTCTTGTATCATATGGTATCTTTCCAATCAAACAAATTAATTAAAACGGGTGCTGATTTGATTTTTAAGTTGCATGATATAAGTTATCATCTTGGGAATTTCTAGGGCAAGGGACGCTCTTTTCCGTACATATATGTACATAATACATATTGTGCATATATATATACATATATATCAGTTATTAACGTATGCCTATATATTCATGTGCATGTGCATGAGCATGTGCTAAAAACAAAATCTTTAAAACAAAACAAAAAACAAAAACAAAAACAAAAACAAAAACAAAAACAAAAGCGGGGCCTTCGTTTGATTTGACCCCAATGATGAACAAGAATGGAAGAAAACAGAGCAAGAAGACTTTACATTTAATTTCAGGTTCGGCTTTTATATTATGAAAGCTTCTATATATAGACAACCTTCGACGTGGGTTTTACGCTAATTAAGCAGCTTTTCCTTTACAAATTTGGAAATCTACATCGAGGACAAATTCTATTCAAAATCATATTAATGTAAAAATTTTCCTTTTTTTAATTTGTTTTTCGGGAAAATATTAAATAAGAATTCTGCTCATTCAAAACTCAAGTTATCTAATTCAAATCATTTATTCAAAATTTGAAAACTTAAATCTCCTACCATATTGGACTAGACTCAACTGTTAAAAGCATAGTCTGCAAGGCTTTGTATGTTATCGTACTTATTATTAACCTACTTATATAATAACATTCTTGTCTCTCAAATTTATCCTTTTCAGAAATTTACTCCATAATTTTTTAATTCTGACAAATTTCTCTTGAACTCAATAAATTGTTACAATACGTCCCATTTAACTAGCTATGAACTTAAAAGAATTGGATTGATAAACGCAAGTGTTGAAAAATACTTCTACCGTGCAAAATTCTGTTTGATGGTAGACACACAAATGTATTGGTCTTCATTCACATTTGTTATGTTTTCACTAATCTTAAAACAAACTCAAGATAGCCCAACGACAACAACATGGAAAAAACGACAAGGAACCTGGTATACGATAGAAAGTTAAAAAAAAAAAAAATATCAAGTATGCCCGCTAAAATCTTTAATTTGCTGCTAATTTAGATGCGGCAAAAATTAGTGAATATATCCAGTTGTTCTAATCAACTACTTCCGAATAAGGAAAATAAGAAAAACAAGTTATAACCATATTTAAACAACTAAATAATTTCATTAATGCAAAAATAAATAAATTCATGGATGCAAAAAATTTTAAAAATGCAAATTTTATTAATAATGCCGCAAGCAATATGAGAGTAGTAGTCCGAAAATGAAAAGGGTTTCTAATCCTTTACGTTAAAGCACTCTTTTTTCTAATTGTTTGGAAAATTGGATATAATAATTCATATACATTTCAATAATGGCGCCAAGGCTTGGATTAATTGGGATCTGGGTTAGGAACCAGGGCAACCACGGTAGTTTGGGTTCGGGATTGGGTTCGGGGTCGGGGTCGGGGTTGGGATTGAATTCGAGGTCCATCATTTGTCATGGTATCAATGGGTGATCATGATCCAATGATGAAGAAGAAAAGAGGGAGAACGAGGAAGTATATTTTAGGCTAGAACATACAGAAAACTTGGTAAACAAACAGGGCAGCTAATTATGCATGCATGCAATTAATCTGTAATAATACATGCATCAAAAGCATCTCCAATACTATAAGTGGTGATGGTGGCCCATTTGCACATCATGTATAATGTTTTTTATACATACGCGTGAGAAAAAGTAATGCAAGCAGCAATGCAATTTGAGCAGCCAATGATAATATATATATATATATATATATGCATTTGTAGGCTTATTTCTCAAGACAAGAAGCCTTCCTTTTTAAACCGAGAAGGTATTTTCCAAAAGCGAGAGAGAAGGTGAGAGGAGAGAAGAGACAAGAGTGAAGGAGAGCAAAAGAGAGAAAATGAAGATTAAATTACACGTATATTTTTTTTACTATTATTTTTTCACCCATGTCATATAAAAAAAAAATAGATAAATAAATGAAGAATATTGAGTCTTAAATTTTTTTTTTTTAATCTTTACTTCCCTCCTTTTTTTTTTTCTTTGCACTTTCTTTCAAAAATTATTTTTTTGCACCCAGAAAAAATGTAGATCCTAAGAAATCTAAATGATGGAAAATATTGCCGCTAAAATTTGAATTCCAATTAGTGGTTGTTAACTTATGTATATATCTAGCAATCAGGGCCGAACTATACACCATAACAATGTGGAATTTGAATCCCCATTCTGAGTTTAAAAAATAAATACTTACATATATGTATGTATGTATCTATGTATTTGTAGGCTTATTCCTCAAGACAAGAAGCCTTCCATTTTAAACCGAGAGGGTATTTTCCAAAAGTGAGAGAGAAGGTGAGAGGAGAGAAAGAGACAAGAGTGAAGGAGAGCAAAAGAGAGAAAATGAAGATTAAATTACACGTATATTTTTTTACTTTTATTTTTTCACACATGTCAAACAAAATAAATAAATAAATAATTGAAGAATATTGAGTCTCAATTTTTTCTTTAATCTTTACTTCCCTCCTTTTTTTTTTTTTTTTTTCTTTGCACTTTCTTTCAAAAATTATTTTTTGCACCCAGAAAAAATGTAGATCCTAAGAAATCTAAATGATGGAAAATATTGCCGTGAAAATTTGAATTCCAATTAGTGGTTGTTAATTTATGAATCTAGCGATCAGGCCTAACCATACACCATAACAATGTGGAATTTGAATCCCCATTCTGAGTTTAAAAAATAAATAATGAAATACATACATATATATATCCGGGTGTTCAAATTAAGTAGTATTATATTATTGCATTAATTCTCTAACAGTTGAGAATAAGCAAAATTCAAAAAAAAAAAAAAAAAAGGTGAAACAACGAACTAATTTTAAAACTCTTAAAAAATTTGAACGGTTCTTTACTCAAGAAGAGCATTGTTGATCATTTTTACTTAATTTCAATACAATTGCTTTTGAAAATTTGAACCTTAATTCAATTATAAATAGTCAAACTTAAACCTAAACTTTAAAAGAAATTTATATTGAAATTAAGCAAAAATGATCAATATTATCCCTTTTGAGCTATAATGTGTAACTATTGTGCAAAAAGTTGTCTTGATTTTAATGAATTTAAGTAAAAAGGACTTAATTGTCAAAAATTAGAAGTTCAAGAAATTGATTACTAGGAAAAAAAAATTTAGGCACTAAATTATCAAATTGTAAAAGTTGAGGGGCATTCATGTACATAAGCCAGATTAATATTCTCAGCATTGTGACCGCTAGTTACAAACTTGTTAAAAGATTGGACCTATATGTTTGATCACTAAGTTTAAAAAATATTGATTTATAGAGAAAAATAACTAAGCATGTGTTAATCCAAACCCTACTTCTACAATCCAATTTTTGTTTTTTTTTTTTTTCAGCTTTATTATTCACCTGGTTTTGTAACTCAAACTTTAAAAGTTTATAACTTTGCATAGACAAGTTCAAATAAGATGATTTTTTTTTTATAAATTGCATAGAATTTCCAGACAAACGAAACAAGCTCCATGTTAATTTTTTTTTCCAAACAAATTTAAGTTTTTACACTTTTTAACTCAAACAATTCAAACACCTCTATAAATGCACAATCAATCTAAACACAAATTCTACAATCCTAACCTTAGTACCAAATGCTTGCTAATATAAAAAAAATGTAAATTTGTATATTAACTTACAAAATTCAGTTTGGCTTTGCATGAAAAAGAAAATTAAAAAAATAAAAATAAAAACTAATCAATCATTATAAAGTCTGATCATTATTACTCCTCTGATCAAGATCATCTTCTACGACTCCGCCAGCCACAGCAGCAGCCGAAGAAGAAGAAGTCCCTTCTAGGACAAGGGCATCAGAAGCAGACGAACAAGAAGCCAAATCTGCACAATATCCCCTGCCTTGAGCTCATTCCTTTCGGCAACATTGTACCCGTTGTTTGACAAAACATAGGTTTTACGCTAATTAAGCAGCTTTTCCTTTACAAAGTTGGAAATGTACATCGAGGACAAATTCTATTCAAAATCATATTAATGTGAAAAATATCCTTTTTTTAAATTTGTTTTTCGGGAAAATATTAGATAAAAATTCTGCTCATTCAAAACTCAAGTTATCTAATTCAAATCATTTATTCAAAATTTGAAAACTTAAATCTCTTACCATATTAGACTAGACTCAACTGTTAAAAGCATAGCATGCAAGTCTATGTATGTTATCGTACTTATTATTAACCTACTTATTTAATAACACTCTTGTTTCTCAAATTTATCCTTCTCAAAAATTTACTCCATAATTTTTTAATTCCGACAAATTTCTTCTGAACTCAATAAATTGTTACAATACATCCCATTTAACTAGCTATGAACTTAAAAGAATTGGATTAATAAGCGCAAGTGTTAAAAAATACTTCTACCGTGCAAAATTCTGTTTGATGGTTGACACACAAATGTATTGGTCTTCATTCACATTTGTTATTTTTTCACTAATCTTAAAACAAACTCAAGATAGCCCAACGACAACAACATGGACAAAACGACAAGGAACCTGGTATACAATAAAAAATTAAAAAAAAAAAATCCAAGTATGCCCGCTAAAATCTTTAATTTGCTGCTAATTTAGATGCGGCAAAAATTAGTGAATATATCCAGTTGTTCTAATCAACTACTTCCGAATAAGATAAATAAGAAAAACAAGTTATAACCATATTTAAACAACTAAATAATTTCTTTAATAAAAAAATAATAATAACTAAATAATTAATTCATTGACGCAAAAATTTTTAAAATTGCAAATTTTATTAATAATGCCGCAAGCAATATGAGAGTAGTAGTCCGAAAATGAAATGGGCATCTAATCCTTTACGTTAAAACACTCTTTTTCTAATTGTTTGGAAAATTGGATATAATAATTCATATATATTTCAATAATGGCGCCAAGGCTTGGATTAATTGGGGTCTGGGTTAGGAACCAGGGCAACCACGGTAGATTGGGTTCGGGATCGGGGTCGGGGTCAGAATTGAATTCGAGGTCCATCATTTGTCATGGTAACAATGGGTGATCATGATCCAATGATGAAGAAGAAAAGAGGGAGAACGAGGAAGTATATTTTAGGCTAGAACATACAGAAAACTTAGTAAACAAACAGGGCAGCTAATTATGCATGCATTCAATTAATCTGTAATAATACATGCATCAAAAGCATCTCCAATACTATAAGTGGTGATGGTGGCCCATTTGCACATCATGTATGATGTTTTTTTTTTTTTTTTTTTTTTTTTATCCATACGTGTGATAAAAAGTAATGCAAGCAGCCATGCAAATTTGGGCAGCCCATGATACTATATATATATATATATATATATATATATATATGCATTTGTAGGCTTATTTCTCAAGACAAGATGCCTTCCTTTTTAAACCGAGAAGGTATTTTCCAAAAGTAAGAGAGATGGTGAGAGGAGAGAAAGAGACAAGAGTGAAGGAGAGCAAAAGAGAGAAAATGAAGATTAAATTACACGTATATTTTTTTACTTTTATTTTTTCACACATGTCAAACAAAAAAAATAAATAAATAATTGAAGAATATTGAGTCTCAATTTTTTCTTTAATCTTTACTTCCCTCCTTTTTTTTTTTTCGTTGCACTTTCTTTCAAAAAAAAAAAAAAAAACTAAGAAAACGGATAAAGATCTTGCCAGAGATATGCGAAGTGTGCAACCCTGATTTATATAGAATGCTGATATGTTTAATTAATTTCCCTCCTTTCGGCCAAAACTTAAAACTCGCGGAAATTGAAGAGCTCATAGCCCTTGAACTGTATCCTTCATTAAAATAAAATAAATAAATAAGAAGTAAATTTATATCTCTCTCTCGCTCTCAATAAATTTACCTCTTGTATCCTATGGTATCTTTCTAATCAATTTGATTTTTAATTTGTCCGATACATTTCCATTATGTTACCTAGCCAAACCCGCCACCTCATGTGCCAAAGTCAAACGGTTGTTCTTCCTTCCCCGCTCCCTCTTTTTCTACATATGCGGTGGCGGGCGGAGCACTCTATATGATATGACCGGCTAGGGTTACCAAAGAAGAGGGACAGCTTTTTTCTCCATTGCCTTGGCTTTTCTGATTGAAAGTACAAGCTTCATTAAAATTTATCCTCTCATGGGAGATTCTAGGGTAAGGAAGGCTCTTTTTTGCAACAGATAATATGAAGGTTCTATTAGCCAATCTGCAAATATTCAAGTTAAAAATATGTATTGCATGACACACCAAAAAAAAAAAAAAAAGGTCTTGTTCATGGATTAAAACATTAAAAAAAATTAAGTAATGATTAAAAGAATATTTCCCATAATTGAAATTTCAATCTCTCCCACAAAATTCTAACAAAACGAGTTAAATGAGACTACTTTAAATTTAGTAAGTAAAATGGTAGTGTTTAAAATTTAAAATACAAAGTAGGAATGACCATAAAGTTTAGGTTTTATCTACAACCATATGTAATAGCAATTATTTAACTTTAAAAAAATGTGTGTTGATTGGTCATGAAAAATTCATGTGCATTTAAATATTTTCATTGTTTCACAATGATTTAATTTAAATCCAAATCCAAGCTTTTATTATTTAAAAATCTTTATCACATTCATTTTTTTACATTTTACTATTCAAATATTACTTTTAACAAAAACTATTCAAACATATGTTTCATTTAATACATAATTTAATTGTACATTTGAGTGCAAATAGTCAAATACAACCTTAGCTTCTATTTGGTTCATTAGTTGGAGATGAAATTTTTAAGTTGGAGTTGGTTGATTTTTCAAAAACTAGTTATAAATTTTTATTGACTTTTAAAAAAATAAAAATTGAGATGAAAAATTACAATTTAGTTGAAGTTAAACTTAAATACTAAACAAAGACTGGGAGTTTATAAACGATAATAATAACATAGAAAAATTTATTGTTAAAAGCAAATTGCAATACAATAGTTATTATCAAAAATTACAATACAATATTTGCTTGTGATTAGCTCTTTGAGTCTCGACAAGGAAAGAAAAAATGCCGCAGAAAACAAATAAATAACACACGCAAAGAAGAAAACAGATTATGAACGTTTCTCTAGTAAATCATTGAAACAAACACTGAGAGTGCCCCTATTATTTTGGTTTTTTACTTGTTCTTTTTTTTTTTTTTTTACTGTTTGGAGGATTTTACTATTATATTAATAGAAGGAAAAAAAATTTAATGATTAGGATGTTTAAAAAAAAAGGGACTAAAAAAAGAAATAGGAAACACGTGGGTGTGTTTCTCAAAAAAATTTTTGGGTAACTATTTTCAAATGAGAATACTAGATTTCTAAAAATTAGATTCGCTCTTTTTTATAAATTAAATCAAAATTCAAAATTAATGTGGAAGTCAGGAGAGTATCTTCCAAACGATAGACCTTTAGAAATAGTGGCATAAATTAAGCGAGGACGTCAAGTGAATTTAGTGGGCGCAAATATATCAACTCCATCAACATAAAATGACTCATTGAATTTTTTGCTTTCCATATTTTGAAATAAGTATGCAAATAACCATTTTTTTTTTTTTTTTAAAGAAGGAGAGAGAGACAATCGGGAAAAAAAAAAAGAGATTAATTCAAAATTCAAAAAAGAATATGAGCAAAAAAAATTCATGCACATGACCGTAGGTAACAAAATTAATTAATTGGTTTTTTGTCCCAAAAAAACCAAAATTATTTTGTGTCTTTGTCCAACTACTTAAAAGTGGGACGCACTCTACAGATCTCTTCCTTTTTTTTCTTTTTTTCTTTTTTTTTGAACTTGATCTCTTCCTTTTTCATTCTCAACGCCTTTTCTTTTTTTTTTTTTTTTCTTTTTTTTTTTCCGTTAACTAATTATGTACTAGGGTGCCAAACTTGTGTTTGGCTTCCATGAAACCAAAAAAGAAACTTGAGAAGTTAGGCAGTGACAAAACTTGCAGTAGCACCTCGCTCCAACATGTCGATATCGTAAACATACTCTTCTTCCATTTTAGCGAGCAACAACGAAAGATTATTTAAAAACAATTTTTACCAAATTAACTGTAAAGTAAGGTGTAACAAAAAGTAAAGATTGGGAAGGAAGGTGTATACTCTTAAATTCCTTATTGTTATTATTTTTATTATTTTCGTATCTCCTATTTATATGTGTTCTAAAGGAATTTTGTGGTAAAGAAAGCAAGTAAAAAAATACAAAGAATTAAGAGAATAGGGAAAGGTCTTACCAAATACACATCGTATGTGTATGCCGAAAATAAAAGCTCTACAATCATGACGATTACTTCTTCCTTGACCAGATTGCTCTATTTCTTATATTTGTCATCACCATCATCCGAACAATTGACCTTCATTCGGATGATGCAAAAGACAAAGGAAAGAAGACAGAGTAAGAAGATGAATTATGTATCTAAAATTGAAACTTGAATTTTAGGATGGCTTAAGAAGTATGTATAGATCATACATGAATAGTCTATGCTAACTTAAGTTTAGTTTTCCGTTAGGAAACAAGAATCTATCTTGATTTATGTAGAACATTGGTATATACACGTACACACATGTTTAGTTTCCTTTCTTTTGGCCAAATCATAATCCTCAAGAAAAGGAAGAGCTCATAGTCCTTCAACTTATCCTTCTTGGAAAAAAAAAAGAAGAGTAAATTTGATCTCCCTCTTGAAGAATAAATTTCCTTCTAGTATCATATGGTATCTTTCCAATCAAACAAATTAATTAAAACGGGTGCTGATTTGTATTTTAAGTTGCATGATCCAAATTAATTAAAACGTAAAAAAAGAAGATTTAAAAAAAAAAAGAAAAAAAAAAGAAAAGAAAAGAAACCAACCAACTAATCAATCATTATGAAGCCTGATCACTATTACTCCTCTGATCAAGATCATCAAAATTCTGTTGGCTTTGCATGAAAAAAGATTTTTTTTTTAAAAAAAAAAGGAGAAAAGAAACCAACCAACTAATCAATCAATATAAAGCCAAGAAGCCAAATCAGCAGCAGCAGCAGCAGCCGAAGAAGAAGAAGTCCCTTCTAGGACAAGGGCATCAGAAGCAGACGAACAAGAAGCCAAATCTGCACAATATCCCCTGCCTTGAGCTCATTCCTATCGGCAACATTCTACCAGTTGTTTGACAAAACGTAGAAACTGGAACTTTGCAAGTCCCATATCTTCAACAATAATGTGATTAAAAAAAAAAAACGAAAAGCAATGAGAAAAAAAACAAAAAAAAAACTTAAAAGAACTAAGAGAACAGAGAAAGATGTTGCCAGATACATGTGGCGTGCCGAAAACAAAAGCTCTGCAGTCATGATGGTTACTTTTTCCTTGACTAGTTTGCTCTGTTTCTCACATTTGCCGTCCCGATCATCTGAACGACGAGCCTTTGTTCAGATGAAAGGGGCAGCAAAGGAGAGAAGACAGAACAAGAAGATAATCTGACGTGGGTTTTACGCTGAGCTTTTCCTTCAGAAAGTTGAGATCCTATATAACATATGTTCAAATACAAATCGAGGAGAACGTATACTTCTGTATAAAATAAAGATGTGATAAATATCACATATATATATATATATATATTGGGGGAAAAGAATAGGATATATAATAGACTAGGATTCTTTAAATTCAAAACTCTTATCTAATTCAAATCATGTATTCAAAATTTCAAATTTAAACAAGTGTTTGAACCTAAGGTTTGGGTCTTAAAATTTAGATGCGGCAAAAATTAGTGAAAATATACAGTTGTTCTAATCAACTACTTCCGAATAATAAGGAAAATAAGAAAAACAAGTTATAACCATATTGAAACAACTAAATAATTTCATTAATGCAAAAATAGATAAATAAATAAATAATTATATGGATGCAAAAATTTTTAAAAATTTAAATTTTATTTATAATGCCGCAAGCAATATGAGAGTAGTAGTCCGAAAACGAAAAGGGTTTCTAATCCTATACGTTAAACCACTCTTTCTTCTAATTGTTTGGAAAATTGGATATAATAATTCATATACATTTCAATAATGGCGCCAAGGCTTGGATTAATTGGGGTCTGGGTTAGGAACCAGGGCAACCATGGTAGTTTGGGTTCCGGGTCGGGGTTGGGGTCGGAATTGAATTCGAGGTCCATCATTTGTCATGGTATCAGTGGCTGATCATGATCCAATGATGAAGAAGAAAAGAGGGAGAGCGAAGAAGTATGTTTTAGGCTAGAACATACAGAAAACTTGGTAAACAAACAAGGCAGCTAATTATGCATGCATTCAATTAGTCTGTAATAATACATGCATCAAAAGCATCTCCAATACTATAAATGGTGATGGTGGCCCATTTGCACATCATGTATGATGTTTTTTTTTTTTTATATATATTTTATTTTATCCATACGTGTGATAAAAAGTAATGCAAGCAGCCATGCAAATTTGGGCAGCCCATGATACTATATATATATATATATATGCATTTGTAGGCTTATTTCTCAAGACAAGATGCCTTCCTTTTTAAACCGAGAAGGTATTTTCCAAAAGTAAGAGAGAAGGTGAGAGGAGAGAAAGAGACAAGAGTGAAGGAGAGCAAAAGAGAGAAAATGAAGATTAAATTACACGTATATTTTTTTACTTTTATTTTTTCACACATGTCAAAAAAAAAATATTTGAAGAATATTGAGTCTCAATTTTTTCTTTAATCTTTACTTCCCTCCTTTTTTTTTTTTTTTTTCTTTGCACTTTCTTTCAAAAATTATTTTTTTGCACCAAGAAAAAATGTAGATCCTAAGAAATCTAAATGATGGAAAATATTGCCGTGAAAATTTGAATTCCAATTAGTGGTTGTTAAATTATGTATCTAGCGATCAGGCCTAACTATACACCATAATAATTTAGAATTTGAATCTCCATTCTGAGTTTAAAAAATAAATAATGAAATATATATATATACATTTATATATATCCGGGTGTTCGAATTAAGTAGTATTATTTTATTGCATTAATTCTCTAATAGTTGAGAATAAGAAAAATTCAAAAAAAAAAAAAAAAAAAAGTGAAACAACGAACTAATTTCAAAACTCGTAAAAAATTTGAATGGATCTTTACTCAATCACATTATAGTCCAAGAAGAGCATTGTTCATCATTTTTACTTAATTTCAATACAATTGCCTTTGAAAATTGAACCTTAATTCAATTATAAATAGTCAAATTTAAACCTAAATTTTAAAAGAAATTTGTATTGAAATTAAGCAAAAATGATCAACATTATCCCTTTTGAGCTATAATGTGTAACCATTGTGCAAAATGTTGTCTTAATTTTAATAAATTAAAGTAAAAAGGACTTAATTGTCAAATATTAAAAGTTCAAGGAGTTGATTGCTAGGAAAAAAAATTTAGGCAATAAATTATCAAATTGTAAAAGTTCAGGGGCATTCATGTACATAAGCCGAATTAATATTCTCAGCATTGTGACCGCCAGTTACATACTTGTTAAAAGATTGGACCTATATGTCTGGTCATTAAGTTTAAAAAATATTGATTTATAGAGAACAATAACTATGCATGTGTAAATCCAAACCCTACTTCTACAATCTATTTTTTTTTTCAGCGTTATTATTCATATGGTTTTGTAACTCAAACTTTAAAATTTTTATAACTTTGCATAGACAAGTCCATATAAAATGATTTTTTTTTTATTTATAAATTACATAGAATTTCTAGACAAACGAAACAAGTTCCATGTTAATATTTTTTTTTCCAAACAAATTTAAGTTTTTACACTTTTTAACTCAAACAATTCAAATACCTCTATAAATACACAATCAATCTAAACCCAAATTCTACAATCCTAACCTTAGTACAAAATGCTTGCTAATATAAAAAAAAAATGTAAATTTGTAAATTAACTTACAAAATTCTGTTTGGCTTTGCGTGAAAAAAGAAGATTTAAAAAAAAAAAGAAAAAAGAAACCAACCAACTAATCAATCATTATTAAGCCTGATCACTATTACTCCTCTGATCAAGATCATCTTCTACGACTCCGACAGCCACAGCAGCAGCCGAAGAAGAAGAAGTCGCTTCTGGGACAACAGCATCAGAAGCAGACGAACAAGAAGCCAAATCTGCACAATATCCCCTGCCTTGAGCTCATTGCTTTCGGCAACATTGTACAAGTTGTTTGACAAAACGTAGAAACTGCAACTTTGCAAGTCCCATATCTTCAACAATAATGTGATCTTATGTGCCAAAGTCAAACGGTTGTTCTTCTTTCCCCGCTCCCTCTTTTTCTACATATGCGGTGGCGGGCGGAGCACTCTATATGATATGACCGGCTAGGGTTACCAAAGAAGAGGGGACACCTTTTTCCTCCATTGCCTTGGCTCTTCTGATTGAAAGTACAAGCTTCATTAAAATTTATCCTCTCATGGGAGATTCAAGGGTAAGGAAGGTTCTTTTTCGCAACAGATAATATGAAGGTTCTATTAGCTAATCTGCAAATATTCAAGTTAAAAATATGTATTGCATGACACACTAAAAAAAAAAAAATAGGGTCTTGTTTATGGATTAAAACATTAAAAAAATTAAATAATGATTAAAAGAATATTTCCCATAATTGAAATTTCAATCTCTCCCACAAAATTCTAACAAAACGAGTTAAATGAGACTACTTTAAATTTAGTAAGTAAAATGGTAGTGTTTAAAATTTAAAATACAAAGTAGGAATGACCATAAAGTTTAGGTTTTATCTACAACCATATGTAATAGCAATTATTTAACTTTAAAAAAATGTGTGTTTGATTGGTCATGAAAAATTCATGTGCATTTAAATATTTTCATTGTTCACAATGATTTAATTTAAATCCAAATCCAAGCTTTTATTATTTAAAAATCTTTATCACATTCATTTTTTTACATTTACTATTCAAATATTACTTTTAACAAAAACTATTCAAACATATGTTTCATTTAATACATAATTTAATTGTACATTTGAGTGCAAATAGTCAAATACAACCTTAGCTTCTATTTGGTTCATTAGTTGGAGATGAAATTTTTAAGTTGGAGTTGGTTGATTTTTCAAAAACTAGTTATAAATTTTTATTGACTTTTAAAAAAATAAAAATTGAGATGAAAAATTACAATTTAGTTGAAGTTAAACTTAAATACTAAACAAAGACTGGGAGTTTATAAACGATAATAATAACATAGAAAAATTTATTGTTAAAAGCAAATTGCAATACAATAGTTATTATCAAAAATTACAATACAATATTTGCTTGTGATTAGCTCTTTGAGTCTCGACAAGGAAAGAAAAAATGCCGCAGAAACAAATAAATAACACACGCAAAGAAGAAAACAGATTATGAACGTTTCTCTAGTAAATCATTGAAACAAACACTGAGAGTGCCCCTATTATTTTGGTTTTTTACTTGTTCTTTTTTTTTTTTTTTTACTGTTTGGAGGATTTTACTATTATATTAATAGAAGGAAAAAAAATTTAATGATTAGGATGTTTAAAAAAAAAGGGACTAAAAAAGAAATAGGAAACACGTGGGTGTGTTTCTCAAAAAAAATTTTGGGTAACTATTTTCAAAATGAGAATACTAGATTTCTAAAAATTAGATTTGCTCTTTTTTATAAATTAAATCAAAATTCAAAATTAATGTGGAAGTCAGGAGAGTATCTTCCAAACGGTAGACCTTTAGAAATAGTGGCATAAATTAAGCGAGGACGTCAAGTGAATTTAGTGGGCGCAAATATATCAACTCCATCAACATAAAATGACTTATTGAATTTTTTGCTTTCCATATTTTGAAATAAGTATGCAAATAACCATTTTTTTTTTTTTAAAAGAAGGAGAGAGAGACAATCGGGAAAAAAAAAAAAAAAAAAAGAGATTAATTCAAAATTCAAAAAAGAATATGAGCAAAAAAAATTCATGCACATGACCGTCGGTAACAAAATTAATTAATTGGTTTTTTGTCCCAAAAAAACCAAAATTATTTTGTGTCTTTGTCCAACTACTCAAAAGTGGGACGCACTCTACAGATCTCTTCCTTTTTTTTTTTTTTTTTTTGAACTTGATCTCTTCCTTTTTCATTCTCATCGCCTTTTCTTTTTTTTTTTTTTTTTCTTTTTTTTTTGGTTGAACTTGATCTCTTCCTTTTTCATTCTCAACGCCTTTTCTTTTTTTTTTTTTTTTTTCTTTTTTTTTTCCGTTAACTAATTATGTACTAGGGTGCCAAACTTGTGTTTGGCTTCCATGAAACCAAAAAAGAAACTTGAGAAGTTAGGCAGTGACAAAACTTGCAGTAGCACCTCGCTCCAACATGTCGATATCGCAAACATACTCTTCTTCCATTTTAGCGAGCAACAACGAAAGATTATTTAAAAACAATTTTTACCAAATTAACTGTAAAGTAAGGTGTAACAAAAAGTAAAGATTTGGGAAGGAAGGTGTATACTCTTAAATTCCTTATTATTATTATTTTTATTATTTTCGTATCTCCTATTTATATGTGTTCTAAAGGAATTTTGTGGTAAAGAAAGCAAGTAAAAAAATACAAAGAATTAAGAGAATAGGGAAAGGTCTTACCAAATACACATCGTATGTGTATGCCGAAAATAAAAGCTCTACAATTATGACGATTACTTCTTCCTTGACCAGTTTGCTCTATTTCTTATATTTGTCATCACCATCATCCGAACAATTGACCTTCATTCGGATGATGCAGAAGACAAAGGAAAGAAGACAGAGTAAGAAGATGAATTATGTATCTAAAATTGAAACTTGAATTTTAGGATGGCTTAAGAAGTATGTATAGATCATACATGAATAGTCTATGCTAACTTAAGTTTAGTTTTCCGTTAGGAAACAAGAATCTATCTTGATTTATGTAGAACATTGATATATACACGTACACACATGTTTAGTTTCCTTTCTTTTGGCCAAATCATAATCCTCAAGAAAAGGAAGAGCTCATAGTCCTTCAACTTATCCTTCTTGGAAAAAAAAAAAAGAAGAGTAAATTTGATCTCCCTCTTGAAGAATAAATTTCCTTCTAGTATCATATGGTATCTTTCCAATCAAACAAATTAATTAAAACGGGTGCTGATTTGTATTTTAAGTTGCATGATCCAAATTAATTAAAACGTAAAAAAAGAAGATTTTAAAAAAAAAAAGAAAAAAAAAAAGAAAAGAAAAGAAACCAACCAACTAATCAATCATTATGAAGCCTGATCACTATTACTCCTCTGATCAAGATCATCAAAATTCTGTTGGCTTTGCATGAAAAAAGATTTAAAAAAAAAAAAAAAAAGGAGAAAAGAAACCAACCAACTAATCAATCAATATAAAGCCAAGAAGCCAAATCAGCAGCAGCAGCAGCAGCCGAAGAAGAAGAAGTCCCTTCTTGGACAAGGGCATCAGAAGCAGACGAACAAGAAGCCAAATCTGCACAATATCCCCTGCCTTGAGCTCATTCCTATCGGCAACATTCTACCAGTTGTTTGACAAAACGTAGAAACTGGAACTTTGCAAGTCCCATATCTTCAACAATAATGTGATTAAAAAAAAAAAAACGAAAAGCAATGAGAAAAAAAACAAAAAAAAAAACTTAAAAGAACTAAGAGAACAGAGAAAGATGTTGCCAGATACATGTGGCGTGCCGAAAACAAAAGCTCTGCAGTCATGATGGTTACTTTTTCCTTGACTAGTTTGCTCTGTTTCTCACATTTGCCGTCCCGATCATCTGAACGACGAGCCTTTGTTCAGATGAAAGGGGCAGCATAGGAGAGAAGACAGAACAAGAAGATAATCTGACGTGGGTTTTACGCTGAGCTTTTCCTTCAGAAAGTTGTGATCCTATATAACATATGTTCAAATACAAATCGAGGAGAACGTATACTTCTGTATAAAATAAAGATGTGATAAATATCACATATATATATATATATATATTGGGGGAAAAGAATAGGATATATAATAGACTAGGATTCTTTAAATTCAAAACTCTTATCTAATTCAAATCATGTATTCAAAATTTCAAATTTAAACAAGTGTTTGAACCTAAGGTTTGGGTCTTAAAATTTAGATGCGGCAAAAATTAGTGAAAATATACAGTTGTTCTAATCAACTACTTCCGAATAATAAGGAAAATAAGAAAAACAAGTTATAACCATATTTAAACAACTAAATAATTTCATTAATGCAAAAATAAATAAATAAATAAATAATTATATGGATGCAAAAATTTTTAAAAATTTAAATTTTATTTATAATGCCGCAAGCAATATGAGAGTAGTAGTCCGAAAACGAAAAGGGTTTCTAATCCTTTACGTTAAACCACTCTTTCTTCTAATTGTTTGGAAAATTGGATATAATAATTCATATACATTTCAATAATGGCGCCAAGGCTTGGATTAATTGGGGTCTGGGTTAGGAACCAGGGCAACCACGGTAGTTTGGGTTCCGGGTCGGGGTCGGAATTGAATTCGAGGTCCATCATTTGTCATGGTATCAGTGGGTGATCATGATCCAATGATGAAGAAGAAAAGAGGGAGAGCGAAGAAGTATGTTTTAGGCTAGAACATACAGAAAACTTGGTAAACAAACAGGGCAGCTAATTATGCATGCATTCAATTAATCTGTAATATTACATGCATCAAAAGCATCTCCAATACTATAAATGGTGATGGTGGCCCATTTGCACATCATGTATGATGGTTTTTTTTTTTTTTTCCATACGTGTGATAAAAAGTAATGCAAGCAGCCATGCAAATTTGGGCAGCCCATGATACTATATATATATATTAATATATGCATTTGTAGGCTTATTTCTCAAGACAAGATGCCTTCCTTTTTAAACCGAGAAGGTATTTTCCAAAAGTAAGAGAGATGGTGAGAGGAGAGAAAGAGACAAGAGTGAAGGAGAGCAAAAGAGAGAAAATGAAGATTAAATTACACGTATATTTTTTTACTTTTATTTTTTCACACATGTCAAAAAAAATTTTTTTGAAGAATATTGAGTCTCAATTTTTTCTTTAATTTTTACTTCCCTCCTTTTTTTTTTTTTTTTCTTTGCACTTTCTTTCAAAAATTATTTTTTTGCACCAAGAAAAAATGTAGATCCTAAGAAATCTAAATGATGGAAAATATTGCCGTGAAAATTTGAATTCCAATTAGTGGTTGTTAACTTATGTATCTAGCGATCAGGCCTAACTATACACCATAATAATTTGGAATTTGAATTTCCATTCTGAGTCTAAAAAATAAATAATGAAATATATATATATATATATATATATCCGGGTGTTCGAATTAAGTAGTATTATTTTATTGCATTAATTCTCTAATAGTTGAGAATAAGAAAAATTCAAAAAAAAAAAAAAAAAAAAAAGATGAAACAACGAACTAATTTCAAAACTCGTAAAAAATTTGAATGGATCTTTACTCAATCACATTATAGTCCAAGAAGAGCATTGTTCATCATTTTTATTTAATTTCAATACAATTACCTTTGAAAATTAAACCTTAATTCAATTATAAATAGTCAAATTTAAACCTAAACTTTAAAAGAAATTTGTATTAAAATTAAGCAAAAATGATCAGCATTATCCCTTTTGAGCTATAATGTGTAACCATTGTGCAAAATGTTGTCTTAATTTTAATAAATTAAAGTAAAAAGAACTTAATTGTCAAATATTAAAAGTTCAAGGAGTTGATTGCTAGGAAAAAAAAATTTAGGCAATAAATTATCAAATTGTAAAAGTTCAGGGGCATTCATGTACATAAGCCGAATTAATATTCTCAGCATTGTGACCGCCAGTTACATACTTGTTAAAAGATTGGACCTATATGTCTAGTCATTAAGTTTAAAAAATATTGATTTATAGAGAAAAATAACTATGCATGTGTTAATCCAAACCCTACTTCTACAATCTAATTTTTTTTTTCAGCGTTATTATTCATATGGTTTTGTAACTCAAACTTTAAAAGTTTTATAACTTTGCATAGACAAGTCCATATAAGATGATTTTTTTTTTTTTTTTTTTTATAAATTACATAGAATTTCTAGACAAACGAAACAAGTTCCATGTTAATATTTTTTTTTCCAAACAAATTTAAGTTTTTACACTTTTTAACTCAAACAATTCAAACACCTCTATAAATACACAATCAATCTAAACCCAAATTCTAAAATCCTAACCTTAGTACAAAATGCTTGCTAATATAAAAAAAAATGTAAATTTGTAAATTAACTTACAAAATTCTGTTTGGCTTTGCGTGAAAAAAGAAGATTTAAAAAAAAAGAAAAGAAAAAAGAAACCAACCAACTAATCAATCATTATTAAGCCTGATCACTATTACTCCTCTGATCAAGATCATCTTCTACGACTCCGACAGCCACAGCAGCAGCCGAAGAAGAAGAAGTCGCTTCTGGGACAACAGCATCAGAAGCTGACGAACAAGAAGCCAAATCTGCACAATATCCCCTGCCTTGAGCTCATTGCTTTCGGCAACATTGTACAAGTTGTTTGACAAAACGTAGAAACTGCAACTTTGCAAGTCCCATATCTTCAACAATAATGTGATTAAAACAAAACAAAAAAAAAACAAAACAAAAAAAAAACTTAAAGAACTGAAAGAACAGAGAAAGATCTTGCCAGATATATGTGGTGTGCCGAAAACAAAAGCTCTGCAGCCATGATTGTTACTTTTTCCTTGACTTGTTTGCTCTGTTTCTCACATTTGTCGTCCCAATCATCTGAACGACGAGCCTTCATTCAGATGAGAGAGTCGACAAAGGAGAGAAGACAGAACAAGAAGACGGATCATATATTTAAAGCTGAAGCTTGAACTTTAAAGATGGGTTAGGAAGTATTTATAAACCGTATATGACGTGTGGTCTACGCTAAGTTAAATTCAATTTTCTGTTACGAATCCTAATTTACATAGAATGCTGATTAGTTTAGTTTCCTTTCTTTTGGCCAAACCTTAAGCCTCAAGGAAAGGAAGAGCTCATAGTCTTTGAACTAATCCTTCTAAAAAAAAAAACAAAAAAAGGTAAATTTATCTCTCTCTTGAAGAAAGAATTTCCCTCATGTTTTATGTGGCCTCTTTCCAATAAAAATAAAAAATAAAAACGCGTGCTGATTTGATTTTTAATTTGCACGATATACGCTTCCTTAGATTTATCCACTTCTGAATTTCTAGGGTAAGGGAGGCTCTTTTTCAAAACAGATAACGAGGATTCTATTAGCCAATCTATGAATATCCATGTAATAAAATTGAATATTTGTAGGACACAAAAATACCGTTATTTATTATTTCTTGATTAAAAAAAATTGAAAGAATTAACTGACAATTGGAAGAGCCTTCCCCATCATAGAAATTTCAATCTAGGAAACAAAAATTCTAACAAAAGAAATTAAATAAGGCTAATTTACAATTCATGAAGTAATGTGAGAGTTTTTAAGAATGACCATAGAGTTTAGGGTCTGTTTGAGTCATCATATGTAATAGCAATTATTTCACTTCAATAAATGTGTGTGTGGTTGGTAGTGAAGCATTAATATGAATGTTTTAATTATTTTATGACAATTCAACTCAAATTCAAATGCAAATCTAAATTTTCACTTTTTAAAAATTTAAATAACACTCAGTTTTCTACATACACTATCCAAAAGATATCCTTGACAAAAACAATTGAAACATACATTTAATTTGAATACACAAATTAATTCTATATTTGACTGCAAACTTTCAATTTTGAATGAACCTCCAAATATAATCCATAGTCTAAGCGGACATGATAACACAGAGAAACTTATTATTCAAAGCAAATTACAATGCAACATTTACTTGTGATTAGCTCTCTGAGTCTCGACATGAAAATAATAATAATAATAATAATAAATAAATAAACCTTGGAAACAAACAAATAACACGGCCACACACATAAGAAGAAAAGTGATTCTAAACCTTTCCCTAGTAAAGCCGTGAAACAAACACTAATATTATCCGGGTGTTCTACTAGAGGAGTATGTTCTTATTTCAATATCACGAAATACTTCTGAGTAAGGAAAATTAGAAAAAGAAGAAATTACCATATTTAAAACAACTACATAATTTCTTTAACCATGCCAAAAAAAAAATTGATATATATATATATATATATATCATGAATTAATCTGCAACCAATATGAACCAACATTTTAAAGAACTGGGATCAGTACTACTCATATGTCAGATCACCAAGATCAATATCGTTTACAAAGGCAGTTGAAAAAGAAAAGTAAATTAGTTTAAACTAATTAAGTACCACTGTGCAAAATTCTGTTTGGCTTGCATGAAAACCAAAAAAGAAACCAACCAAC
Organism: Ficus carica; assembly: GCA_009761775.1. Classification (NCBI taxonomy): domain Eukaryota; kingdom Viridiplantae; phylum Streptophyta; class Magnoliopsida; order Rosales; family Moraceae; genus Ficus; species Ficus carica. Next base: position 182,152 of record VYVB01000451.1, read on the forward strand.
CAACCAGCCATTATCGATTTTTGAGGAGGAGCTAGGAATTGACGTCGCTCCTTGGCTCATCATTATCATCTTTTCCGACAGCAGAAGAAGAGCAAGAAGCGGGTTCTTGGCCGAGGTTTACGACGGCTAAGCACGGCTTTCCCTCTTTGCTCCTGAAGAACCAAATCTGCACAATATCCCCTACCTTGAGCTCATTCCTTTGTAACCTTGTGCCAGTTGTGTGACAAAACGTAGGAACTGGAACTCTTAGAGTCCCATTTCTTCAACATCATCTCCGTCTTTCGCAATTCTTTATCCGGCTCGATAAAGCCCACCTCGATGCCCTCCAGACCCCCGTCCGTCTTTCTCGTCACCAATGTCCTCTTCTCCTTCTCCGTCAAGAAATCGTCCGACGCAATTTGTTTTAAAGTCATTGATAAACGGCTCTCAACCTTCTCTAGATCGGTCTGGAATAGGCTCTTCTGGATAACAAAAGTCACGGTAGAGACATCCAAATCCCGAACAACCATCTCCCTCAAATTCTCCGGCATCGGTGGTGCCGGGTCCGGTCCCGCCCTTACACCTCTTTTACCAGAATTCTTGGTGTTCCTCTTCTTCGTATTCACCTCTGTTTTGATCCCTTCGTCCAAACGACGGCGTTTCGGTCGAGTTGCACCGGACTTCTTGCTGATTAATCTTTTCTGATCATCTTCATCAACGTCATGAATTTTGTGAGTAGCAGCAGTCTTGATCTTCAAGTTTGCTTCTTTCTTTATGAAGGGGGGCTTGCCGGTGGTACCACGCCGGAGCTGCAACCAAGTCCACCACTGGGTTTTCAAAGTTAGTTGGCCTTCAAGAACGGCACAGCAAACCTCTGCCAACATTAGTAAGTTGTCAACGGATTCATTAGGGGGCGGGTTTTCGGAGTCTTTTTGGGGGTCGTCATCTTCATGAGACTCTTAGAGAGAGACACACTTATTGAAGAGAGATAAATTAAGAACAAAGTGAATAATAATAATAATGAGAGTAAATTTCGGATGGGGTTTAATCTGGAGGTTTATGTAGAGAGTAGTTCGAAGTCATCAAATGGGTTTCCAATCCTTTTTACGTTAATAATTCATAAATATATATATATATATATATATATATATGGCTCAATAAGCGCGCCAAGACTTTGATTACTTAGGGTCCTGGTTAGGGGCAAGGACAAGGACCCAGGTCGAGGTCCCGATCAACCAATACCAAGGCTGTAGTTCGGGTTGGGATCGGGGTCGGATTTATCAACGTAAAGTGTATACTCCTAAATTCCTTATTATTATTTTCATTTCACTTATTTTTGCGTGTTCATAAGGAATTTTGCGGTTAAGAAAGCAAAGAAAAAAATACAAAGAATTTACAGAATAGGGAAAGATCTTACCAAATATACATCGTACGTATATACCGAAAATTAAAGCTCTACAATCATGACGATTACTTCTTCCTTGACCAGTTTGCTCTATTTCTCACATTTGTCATCACCATCATCCGAACGATTGGTCTTCGTTCGGATGATGCAGAAAACAAAGGAAAGAAGATAGAGTAAAAAGATGAACTATGTATCTAAAATTGAAACTTGAATTTTAGGATGGTTTAAGAAGTATGTGTAGATCATACTTGAATAGTCTATCCCAGCTTAAGTTTAGTTTTCTGTTAAGAAATAAGAATCTATCTTGATTTATGTAGAACACTGATATATACACGTACACATATGTTTAGTTTCCTTTCTTTTGGCCAAATCTTAATCCTCAAGAAAAGGAAGAGCTCATAGTCCTTGAACTTATCCTTCTAGGAAAAATAAAATAAAATAAAAAGAGTAAATTTGATCTCTCTCTTGAAGAATAAATTTCCCTCTAGTATCATATGGTATCTTTCCAATCAAACATATTAATTGAAACGGGTGCTGATTTGATTTTTAAGTTGCATGATACTAGTTATCATCTTGGGAATTTCTAGGGCAAGGGTCGCTCTTTTACGTACTTATATATATATATATATATATATATATACATAATACATATTGTGCATATATATATACACACATATTTATCAGTTATTAATTTATGCCTATATATACATGTGCATGTGCATGTGCTGAAAACAAAATCTTTAAAACAAAAACAAAAGCGGGACCTTCTTTAATTTGACCCCCAATGATGAACAAGAATGGAAGAAAACAGATCAAGAAGACTTTACATTTAATTTCAGGTTCGGCTTTTATATTATGAAAGCTTCTATATATAGACAACCTTCGACGTGGGTTTTACGCTAATTAAGCAGCTTTTCCTTTACAAATTTGGAAATCTACAGGAGGACAAATTCTACTCAAAATCATATTAGTGGGAAAAATATATTTTTTTTTAATTTGTTTTTTGGGAAAATATTAGATAAGAATTCTGCTCATTCAAAACTCAAGTTATCTAATTCAAATCATTTATTCAAAATTTGAAAACTTAAATCTCTTACCATATTAGACTAGACTCAACTGTTTAAAAGCATAGTCTGCAAGTCTATGTATGTTGTCGTACTTATTATGAACCTACTAATTTAATAAAACTCTTATCTCCCAAATTTATCCTTTTCAGAAATTTACTCCATAATTTTTTAATTCTGACAAATTTCTCCTGAACTCAATAAATTGTTACAATACGTCCCATTTAACTAGCTATGAACTTAAAAAAATTGGATTAATAAACGCAGGTGTTAAAAAATACTTCTACCGTGCAAAATTCTGTTTGATGGTAGACACACAAATGTATTGGTCTTCATTCACATTTGTTATGTTTTCACTAATCTTAAAGCAAACTTAAGATATCCCACCGACAACAACAGGGACAACACGACAAGGAACCTGGTATACGATAAAAAGTAAAAAATAAATAAATAAATAATAAAAAATAAAGTATGCCCGCTAAAATCTTTAATTTGCTGCTAATTTAGATGCGGCAAAAATTAGTGAAAATATCCAGGCGTTCCAATCAACTACTTCCGAATAAGGAAAATAAGAAAAAACAAGCTATGACCATATTTAAACAACTAAATAATTTCATTAATGAAAAATAAATAAATAAATAATTTCACTGATGCAAAAATTTTAAAATTGAAAATTTTATAACTAATGCCGCAAGCAATATGAAGGTAGTAGTCCGAAAATGAAATGGGTTTCTAATCCTTTACGTTAAAACACTCCTTTTCTAATTGTTTGGAAAATCGGATTTAATAATTCATATATATTTCAATAATAGCGCCAAGGCCTGGATTAATTGGGCTCTGGGTTGGGAACCAGGGCAACAACGGAAGTTTGGGTTCGGGATCGAGGTCGGGTTGGTAATTGAGTTCTGGGTCCATCATTTGTCATGGTATCAATGGGAGATCCAATGATGAAGAAGAAAGAGGGAGAACGAGGAAGTGTTTTTTGGGCTACAACATACAGAAAACTTGGTGAACAAACAGGGCAGGTAATTATGCATGCATGCAATTAATCTGTAATATTACATGCATCAAAAGCAACTCCAATACTATAAGTGGTGATGGTGGCCCATTTGCACATCATGTATAATGTTTTTTATACATACGCGTGGGAAAAAGTATTGCAAGCTGCCATGCAAATTTGAGCAGCCCCTGATAATATATATATATATATATATATATTATCAGGGGCTGCTCATATATATATATATATATGCATTTGTAGGCTTATTTCTCAAGACAAGAAGCCTTCCTTTTTAAACCGAGAAGGTGTTTTCCAAAAGTGAGAGACAAGGTGAGAGGAGAGAAAGAGACAAGATTGAGGCGAGCAAAAGAGAGAAAATGGAAATTAAATTACACGTATATTTTTTTACTTTTATTTTTTCACACCTGTGAAACAAAATAAATAAATAAATAATTGAAGAATATTGCGTCTCAAATTTTTTTTAATCTTTACTTCCCTCCTTTTTTTTTTTTTTTTTTTCCTTTGCACTTTCTTTCAAAAATTATTTTTTTTACAGCCAGAAAAAATTTGAATTCCAATTAGTGGTTGTTAACTTATGTATCTAGGGATCAGGCCTAACTATACACAATAACAATGTGAAATTTGAATCCCCATCCTGAGTTTAAAAAATAAATAATGAAATACGTACATATATATCCGGGTGTTCGAATTAAGTAGTATTATATTTGCATTAATTCTCTAATAGTTGAAAATAAGCAAAATTCAAAAAAATTGCCTTTGAAAATTTGAATCTTAATGCAATTATAAATAGTCAAACTTAAACCTAAACTTTAAAAGAAATTTGTATTAAAATTAAGTAAAAATTATCAACATTATGACTTTTGAGCTATAATGTGAAAGTATTGTGCAAAAAGTTGACTTAATTTTAATGAATTTAAGTTAAAAGGACTAAATTATTAAAAATTAGAAGTTGAAGGAGTTGATTGCTAGGAAAAACAAAATTTAGGCAATAAATTATCATATTGGAAAAGTTCAGGGGCATTCATGTACGTAAGCCAAATTAATATTCTCGGCATTGTGACCGCTAGTTACAAACTTGTTAAAAGATTGAACTTATATGTCTGATCACTAAGATCAAAAAATATTCTCGTAGAGAAAAATAACTAAGCATGTGTTAATCCAAACCCTACTTCTACAATCTAATTTTTGTTGTTTTTTTTTTTTTTTAGCTTTATTAATCACATAGTTTTATAACTCAAATTTTAAAAGTTTATAACTTTACATAAACAAATTCAAATAAGATAATTTTTTAAAAAATTATATAAAATTTCGAGACAAGCAATGTTAATTTTTTTTTCCAAACAAATTTAAATTTTTATACTTTTTAGCTCAAGCAATTCAAACACCTTTATAAACGCACAATTAATTCAAACTCAAATTCTACAATCCTAACCTTAGAACCAAACGCTTGCTAATATAAAAAAAATGTAAATTTGTAAATCAACTTACAAAATTCTGTTTGGCTTTGCATGAAAAAAGAATATTAAAAAAAAAAAGAAAGAAAAGAAACTAACCAGCTAATCAATCATTATAAAGCCGGATCACTATTACTCCTCTGATCAAAATAATCTTCTACGTTTCCGACAGCCACAGCAGCAGCAGCCACATCAGCAGCCGAAGAAGAAGAAGTCCCTTCTAGGACAACAGCAGCAGAAGCAGACGAACAAGAAGCCAAATCTGCACAATATCCCCTGCCTCTTGAGCTCATTCCTTTCGGCAACATTGTACCAGTTGTTTGACAAAACTTAGAAACTGGAACTTTGCAAGTCCCATATCTTCAACAATAATGTGATTAAAAACAAAAAAACAAAAAAAACAAAAAGCAAAGAGAGAAAAAAAAAAAAAACTTAAAGAACCAAGAGAATAGAGAAAGATCTTGTCAGATACATGGCATGCCGAAAACAAAAGCTCTGCAGTCATGACGGTTACTTTTTCCTTGACTAGTTTGCTCTGTTTCTCACATTTGTCGTCCCGATCATCTGAACGACGAGCCTTTGTTCAGATGAGAGAGTCGACAAAAGAGAGAAGACAGAACAAGAAGATGGATCATATATTTGAAACTAAAGCTTGAACTTTAAAGATGGTTTAGGAAGTATTTATAAACCGTATATGACGTGTGGTCTACGTTAAGTTAAATTCAATTTTCTATTAGGGGGTACGATTCCTAATTTATATAGAATGTTGATTAGTTTAGTTTCCTTTCTTTTGGCCAAACCTTAAGCCTCAAGGAAAGGAAGAGCTCATAGTCTTTGAACTTATCCTTCTATAAAAATAAAAAAATAAAAATAAAAAAAGTAAATTTATCTCTCTCACTTGAAGAATGAACTTCCCTCTTGATTTATACGGCATCTTTCGAATCAAAAAAATAAAAACGGGTGCTGATTTGATTTTTAATTTGCACGATATAAACTCCCTTAGATTTTTCCACTTCTGAATTTTTAAGGTAAGGGAGGATCTTTTTCAAAACAGAACGAAGATTCTATTAGCCAATCTATGAATATCCATAAAGAAAAATTGAATATTTGTAGGACACAAAACTGCCGTTATTTATTATTTCTTGATTAAAAACTTTTTTGAAGAATTAACTGACAATTGGAAGAGCCTTCCCCATCATAGAAATTTCAATCTCGGTGACAAAAATTCTAACAAAAGAAATTAAATAAGACTAAAATTTAAAATTCATGAAGTAATGTAAGAGTTTTTAAGAATGATCATAGAGTTTAACGTCTGTTTGGTCATCATCTGCAATAACAATTATTTAACTTCAATACAATGTGTGTTTGGTTGGTGGTGAAGCATTACTATGTATTCAAATGTTTTAATTATTTTAGGACAATTCAACTCAAATTCAAATCCAAATCTAAATTTTCATTTTTTAAAAATCTAATTAACACTCAGTTTTCTACATACACTATATATCCAAAAGATATCCTTAACAAAAACAATTGAAATACACATTTAATTTTAATACACAAATTAATTATATATTTGACTGCAAACTCTCAATTTTGAATGAACCTCTAAATGTAATCCATAGTCCAAGCGGGCATGATAACACAGAGAAACTTATTATTCAAAACAAATTACAATGCAACATTTACTTGTGATTAGCTCTCTGAGTCTCGACATGAAAAATAAATAAATAAATAAAAATCCTTGGAAACAAACAAATAACACGGGCACACACATAAGAAGAAAAGTGATTCTAAACCTTTCCCTAGTAAAGCTGTGAAACAAACACTGATAATTCAACGGCGACATCATTATCAACCTTCTCCAAAAAAACACAAAACAAAAAAACAAAAAAACAAAAACAAATACAAAAAACAAAAAAGCAAAAAAAAAAAAACAAAAACAAAACATAACAAAAAACAAAAACAAATAAAAAAACAAATAAGACAATAAAAAAACAAAAAAACAAAAAAAAAAAATCTGACGTGGGTTTTACGCTAAGCTTTTCCTTCAGCAAGTTGAGATCCTATTTAACATATGTGCAAATACAAATCGAGGAGAACACATACAAAGGAGAACTTCTGTATGAAATAAAGATGTGATAAATATCATATATATATATATATATATTTTGAAGGAAAAGAATAGGATATATATCTTTAAATTTAAAACTCTTATCTAATTCAAATCATGTATCAAAATTTCAAATTTAAACAAGTGATTGAACCTAAGGTTTGGATCTTAAAATTACAACTCAATTTTTGTCAAATTTTGAAAAGTCAACCTTACTTTCACTATTCACAATTACTATATAGTTTTATAACTCAAACTTTAAACGTCTATAATTTTACATAAACAAGTTCAAATAAGATGATTTTTTTTTTATAATTTTAAATTGCATAGAATTTTAAAACGAATGAAATAAGCTCTTTATTGATTTTTTTTTTTTTTCTGAATACATTTCAAGTTTTCACATTTTTTAACTTTATCAATTTAAATGTCTCATCAAACGCATAACTCAATTACGACCCAAATTCTCCAATTCAAACGCATGCTAAATCTCTCCGATGTGTATATTTACATTTGTATCATCTGTTATATACATAGTAGGACAAACCTACATTATGGATTTGATCTTAACCTACTTATCTAACACTCATTTTCAAATTTTTGGTTTTTAGCAACGTGCTCCATAATTCTTTAATTTTGGTTTTTTTTTTTTCCTGAACTTTAAAAATTATTAAAATGTACACCGTTTAACTTAATTTTCTCTCGAATTGATCACAAAAATTTATATGCACGTACGTCATCCATGCGTATAAACTCAACTTGTCATTCTTTTCCTTTTCGTTCAAAGGTTTGTAGCCAAATCATAACATAGATTTTCTGCTCGAGGCAAATCCCTCCCTTGTATTTAGGCGATCCACAAAGAAAAACTTTTTAATTAAAGACGATGTTTACCAACCATAAAGTAATGTGATTTTAAAAATAGAAAAAAAGAAAAAGAAAAAAAGAAAAAAGCAACGGCTTTGTGAAGGAAAATGTATACTCCTAAATTCGTTGACCTTTTTTATTTTTATTTTTATTTTTTTCTTTTTGTTTTTTTCATATCTCTTTTTCCGCACACGTTAACGTATTAAGATGCAGGCATGCAGCGCACAAAGAAATTAACAGGTTTTTTTTTTTTTTTTTTTCCAAGGGAATTTCACCGTGTTCTTAAATGGACCCAATTTAAGAAAGCAAAAGAAAAAAAAAATTAAGAAAACGGATAAAGATCTTGCCAGATATATGCGAAGTGTGCAATCCTGATTTATATAGAATGCTGATATGTTTAATTAATTTCCCTCCTTTCGGCCAAAACTTATGCCTCACGGAAATTGAAGAGCTCATAGCCCTTGAACTGTATCCTTCATTAAAATAAAATAAATAAATAAATAAATAAGAAGTAAATTTATCTCTCTCTCTGTCTCAATAAATTTACCTCTTGTATCCTATGGTATCTTTCTAATCAATTTGATTTTTAATTTGTCCGACACATTTCCATTATGTTACCTAGCCAAACCCGTCATCTTATGTGCCAAAATCAAACGGTTGTTCTTCTTTCCCCGCTCCCTCTTTTTCTACATATGCGGTGGCGGGCGGAGCACTCTATATGATATGACCGGCTAGGGTTACCAGAGAAGAGGGGACAACTTCTTTCTCCCTTGCCTTGCTTTTTCTGATTGAAAGTACAAGCTTCATTAAAATTTATCCTCTCATGGGAGATTCTAGGGTAAGGAAGGTTCTTTTTCGCAACAGATAATATGAAGGTTCTATTAGCTAATCTGCAAATATTCAAGTTAAAAATATGTATTGCATGACACACTAAAAAAAAAAAAAAAAAGGGTCTTGTTTATGGATTAAAACATTAAAAAAATTAAATAATGATTAAAAGAATTTTTCCCATAATTGAAATTTCAATCTCTCCCACAAAATTCTAACAAAACGAGTTAAATGAGACTACTTTAAATTTAGGTAGTAAAATGGGAGTGTTAAAAATTTAAAATACAAAGTAGGAATGACCATAAAGTTTAGGTTTTATCTACAACCATATGTAATAGCAATTATTTAACTTTAAAAAAAATGTGTGTTTGATTGGTCATGAAAAATTCATGTGCATTTAAATATTTTCATTGTCTCATAACGATTTAATTTAAATCCAAATCCAAGCTTTTATTATTTAAAAATCTTTATCACATTCATTTTTTTACATTTACTATTCAAATATTACTTTTAACAAAAACTATTCAAACATATGTTTCATTTGAATACATAATTTAATTATACATTTGAGTGCAAAAGTCAAATACAACCTTAGCTTCTATTTGGTTCATTAGTTGGAGATGAAATTTTTAAGTTGGAGTTTGTTGATTTTTCAAAAACTAGTTATAAATTTTTATTGACTTTTAAAAAGATAAAAATTGAGATGAAAAAAATACAGTTTAGTTGAAGTTAAACTTAAATACTAAACAAAGAATTAGAGTTCATAAACAATAATAATAACATAGAGAAATTTATTGTTAAAAGCAAATTGCAATACAATAATTATTATCAAAAATTACAATACAATATTTGCTTGTGATTAGCTCTTTGAGTCTCGACAAGGAAAGCAAAAATGCCGCAGAAACAAATAAATAACACACGCAAAGAAGAAAACAGATTATGAACGTTTCTCTAGTAAATCATTGAAACAAACACTAAGAGTACCCCTATTGTTTTTGTTTTTTGAGCATTACTTGTTCTTTTTTTTTTTTCTTCCTTTTTTTTTTTTTTTTTTAACTGTTTGGAGGATTTTACTATTATATTAATAGAAGGCAAAGATTTTGGTGATTAGGATGTTTAAAAAAAAAGTGACTAAAAAAAGGAAAAAAAAAAAAAGGGAACACGTGAGTGTGTTTCTCAAATTTTTTTTGGGTAACTATTTTCAAAATGAGAATACTAGATTTCTACAAATTAGATTTGCTCTTTTTTATAAATTAAATCAAAATTCAATATTAATGTGGAAGTCAGGAGAGTATCTTGCAAACGGTAGACCTTTAGAAATAGTGGCATAAATTAAGCGAGGACGTCACGTGAATTTAGCGGGCGCAAATATATCAACTCCGTCAACATAAAATGACTTATTGAATTTTTTGCTTTACTATTTTGACTTAAGTATGCAAATAACCATTCTTTTTTTTTTTTTTTTTAAGAAGGAGAGAGAGACAATCGAAAAAAAAAAAAGATTAATTCAAAATTCAAAAAAGAATATGAGCACAAAAAATTCATGCACATGACCGTAGGTAACAAAATTAATTAATTGGTTTTTTGTCCCAAAAAAACCAAAACTATTTTGTGTCCTTGTCCAACTACTCAAAAGTGGGACGCACTCTACAGATATCTTCCTTTTTTTTTTTTGAACTTGATCTCTTCCTTTTTCATTCTCAACGCCTTTTTTTTTTCCCCCGTTAACCAATTATGTACTAGGGTGCCAAACTTGTGTTTGGCTTCCATGAAACCAAAAAAGAAACTTGAGAAGTTGGGCAGTGACAAAACTTGCATTAGCACCTCGCTCCAACATGTCGATATCGCAAACATACTCTTCTTCCATTTTAGCGAGCAACAACGAAAGATTATTTAAAAACAATTTTTACCAAATTAACTGTAAAGTAATGTGTAACAAAAAGTAAAGATTTGGGAAGGAAGGTGTATACTCTTAAATTCCTTATTATTATTATTTTTATTATTTTCATATCTCCTATTTATATGTGTTCTAAAGGAATTTTGTGGTAAAGAAAGCAAGTAAAAAAATACAAAGAATTAAGAGAATAGGGAAATGTAATAACCAACTTTTTACAAATTTACGATTTCTTTTTTTTAAGGAATCAAAGTTTGTATTATACATGTTTATATGAAATGCCTGATCTGATTTATCAGAATTAGGATTTATGTATGATTTTATTCCGGTCAAAGTTTGACTAGAATAATCTAAAATATATTTGAGACGGTACTGTAGTATTTTAAACAGTATGAAATTATACTGTAAAAAACTATCATAGCAGATAAAAAAGTGAAATTTATGTACGGGACCACTTTAGAAAAATCAAATACAATATGTAGAGCATTAAGGCTAAGTGGATTCAAGTTCTAAGAAAAACCTAAACGCAGTCCGGTATTATGCAGATAAATTCTGGACTGCAGTTTAGTACAACTGTGCTGTTTTTAGTGGAAAACAGTATTTATAATATCTGTATTAGTATGTAAATGGACTGTATTTAGGAGGAAAGTCAAATGGAACACTATGGTGGATGACAACTCATTTTAGGGTAATTAAATGAATTTTTGGATATTTAAAAATTTGGGAAAGTATTAGATGAATGATCATTGAGAATTATCTTGGCCAACAAGCCACCCAAATGGCCGGCCACCTCATGGTGTCTAGGAGAAAATATTGTTTCTTTTAGGGGCTTTTATGCAAAGGTAGAAGTAAAAAGTAATTATAGAAATTGAATTTTTATTTCACCTATAAATAGGTGAATACTTAGTGTAATTTAAACTTTTAGTTAAACTCTCCCTTTCACTTAGCAGCCGACTCATAGAAGAGAAAAAAAAAAAAAAAAAAGTGTGTGGTCTGATTTTGGAGAAGGAAAACAAGAAGAAAATTTGTTTGATCCAAGCTTGAGAATCATCTTCTAGACCTAGAGGTAACCCTCTCAATTTTCTAAGTGTTATATTAAGTTTTGTTCAAGGTTTTAAGTGTATTTTAAGTTAGAGATGTAAGAGCTTAAGTTCATCTATTTTTCATGTAATGTTTTAGTATGCCTAGTATGTGCTTGATTTAGGTTTTAGTAAGCTTAATCTATGATTTGATGCATGTTTGTGAGGTTATGTTTTAAAATTATGTGCTTTATGTGAATGCCTTGAAGGTGTTTGATAAATGTCTCCACATGTTTAAGAAGTGGTATGGTATGCTTGATTGTTGATATTATGATTGTATGTTGTTTGAGAATGAAAAACTAACATAAAACCTTAATTTGGCAAAAAGTTTACCACATGGGTTGTTTGGTTGAGAACAAGTGTATGTTGATGGAAAACCTCGCGTAATATGCTGCATGTTTGATATAGGCTCACGGTTGCGACCGTTTGAGGTAGGGTGTGTGTTATTTTACGTAACAAACAATTAAAAGTAAATCTGTCAGTTTTCGGACAAAACTGGGCAGCAATCTGGAAATGAAATTTTGAGGCCCTTAGAGGCAGAATTTGGGAAAAGTTAAAACTAAAAAGTTGTAGAAAATTGAAAATCCTAGGGGGTAGCATGGACAGAATTTGAAAAATAAGCTCCAAAGACTTCCATTTTTGTGAAAAGCCTGGCCAGCTCAGACCCTGTGCACGGCCAGGACTTTTCAACAAGGAAAATGAACAGGTTAAGTGCAAAATTAGATTTTGAGCAAAAAACAAAAGTTTCAGGACTTTATGAGGTCTACAACTTTCATTAAGAAAACTTTTTCAAATTCAAAGCAGATTTTTAAATAAAACTGAATCTTAAAACTGAGCAGGAAATAGGCAATTCTTGCACAGGATTTTCAAAAACAGTACGTGAGCAGACAATTCCTGCACATGCACTGCTAACTGAAATTATTAGACTGTTTTCAATGAACGATTTTCAAAATGTCACAGTTTTACTATCTTATAAAATAAATCAATTGCAGTTTTATAAAATGATTTAAAAAGAATTAAACAAGGTTTTTGTGAAGAAAAGAAATAATTAAAATATGCTAAGTATATGGTAACCCTAGTAAGACACATAGTAATCAGATAGGTTACTAATTTTATATGTTAAGTTTTAGACCCAAGGTTACTTATGATAACCAAATGGGATACCTATTGAGCCTTAGTAACTCAATAGGACATTAACCTAACTATGATTGAGTCTTGTGCCCTAAGGTTGCACTTAGTAACCTAGTAAAATACCATGGTAATATGTGGGAGACATATAACTAGGATTATTGAAGAAATGTTGGTTAGGGTACTAGCATTTAATGTAATGGAATATGGTAAGATAGGATAATTCTTATCTTACGTTCTTTTTGAAAACAGGAAAGTAACCTGTTGTTGCAATCTGTTAGAGCAACAAACCCCAGATCTAGTATAACCAATAAGTACAACTCCGCCTACAGCATAGGCTAATTGTTTTACTGATTGCATGTTTTTAAAACTCATGCACTTATGTATGTGATGCATATGATTATGTTTTATTATTGTGACATCATAAAGCATGTTCACTAATGATAATTTATATGATAACAGTAAGATTAAGTTTCAAGTTAGAGACTGTTTTTAAGAAAATGTTTTCAAGTAAGATTTTAAGTAAGTTTAATCGTGTCGTACAGACCTGCACTAGGTCAGGTTTGGTTCATAGTTTGAGTTGGATTGGGCTGGCCACCCCAACCACTACATGGCTGCGCGCCACGGTACGTACACTTATAGTAAGTAAGGGCCCAAAAATATGCTAACTTAAGAAGACATAATGAAGCATAAATGGTTCATGCATTGTTTAAGTTCATATTATTTTTGCGGGTTAATAGTTGTACTTGCTGAGCGAAAGCTCACAACTTACGTATATGCTGTAGGTAAGCTCCCTATCGACAATGCTTGATACAAGACGATGGGGCATGGTAGGGCTAACTGTGAAACTACGGGATGGAGACCGCTACGCATTTTGTGGCAAATATATGTCATTATTATTGAGTTTTATTGGTTGTCTTTCAAAATAAGTTTAATAATTAAATTACTCATATAAATATGTATATATAGTTATAAGTAATTATATGATCGAGTTACCTTTATAATTGTTTAAAAATAAATAAATAAATAAATAAATAAAAAATACTCAATATTTTCCGCTAGTTACGTAAGTGTCAATAATTATGTAAAATAATTACAATAACGGCCTACGTAAGGCGGGTCGTTACTTGAAAGGTCTTAACAAGTACACATCGTATGTGTATGCCGAAAATAAAAGCTCTACAATCATGACGATTACTTCTTCCTTGACCAGTTTTCTCTATTTCTTACATTTGTCATCACCATCATCCGAACGATTGACCTTTATTCGGATAATGCAGAAGATAAAGGAAAGAAGACAGAGTAAGAAGATGAACTATGTATCTAAAATTGAAACTTGAATTTTAGGATGGTTTAAGAAGTATGTATAGATCATGCATGAATAGTCTATCCTAGCTTAAGTTTAGTTTTCCGTTAGGAAACAAGAAGCTATCTTGATTTATGTTGAACACTGATATATACACATACACACATGTTTAGTTTCCTTTCTTTTGGCCAAATACTAATCCTCAAGAAAAGGAAGAGCTCATAGTCCTTGAACTTATCCTTCTAGGAAAAAAAAAAAGAGAGTAAATTTGATCTCTCTCTTGAAGAATAAATTTCCCTCTAGTATCATATGGTATCTTTCCATCAAAGAAATTAATTAAAACGGGTGCTGATTTGATTTTTAAGTTGCATGATAATAGTTATCATCTTGGGAATTTCTAGGGCATGGGACGCTCTTTTTCGTACATATATATACATAATACATATTGTGCATATATATATATATACATATTTATCAGTTATTAACTTATGCCTATATATACATGTGCATGTGCATGTGCTGAAAACAAAATCTTTAAAACAAAAACAAAAGCGGGGCCTTCGTTTAATTTGACCCCAATGATGAACAAGAATGGAAGAAAACAGAGCAAGAAGACTTTACATTTAATTTCAGGCTCGGCTTTTATATTATGAAAGCTTCTATATATAGACAACCTTCGACGTGGGTTTTACGCTAATTAAGCAGCTTTTCCTTTTACAAAGTTGGAAAGCTTCTATATATATATGCATTTGTAGGCTTATTTCTCAAGACAAGAAGCCTTCCTTTTTAAACCGAGAAGGTATTTTCCAAAAGTGAGAGAGAAGGTGAGAGGAGAGAAAGAGACAAGAGTGAAGGAGAGCAAAAGAGAGAAAATGAAGATTAAATTACACGTATATTTTTTTTACTTTTATTTTTTCACACATGTCAAACAAAAAAAATAAATAAATAATTGAAGAATATTGAGTCTCAATTTTTTCTTTAATCTTTACTTCCCTCCTTTTTTTTTTTTCGTTGCACTTTCTTTCAAAAATTATTTTTTTCCACCCAGAAAAAATGTAGATGCTAAGAAATCTAAATGATGGAAAATATTGCCGTGAAAATTTGATTTCCTATAAGTGGTTGTTAAGTTATGTATCTAGCGATCAAGCCTAACTATATTGTGTGGAATTTGAATCCCCATTCTGAGTTTAAAAAAATAATAATGAAATACATATATATATATATATATATATATCCGGGTGTTCGAATTAAGTAGTACTATAATATTGCATTAATTCTCTAATAGTTGAGAATAAGAAAAATTCAAAAAAAAAAAAAAAGGTAAAAAAACGAACTAATTTCAAAACTCGTAAAAAATTTGAATGGTTCTTTACTCAAGTACATTATAGTCCAAGAAGAGCATTGTTCATCATTTTTACGTAATTTCAATACAATTGCCTTCGAAAATTTGAACCTTAATTCAATTATAAATAGTCAAATTTAAACCTAAACTTTAAAAGAAATTTGTATTGAAATTAAGTAAAAATAATCAACATTATCCTTTTAGAGATATAATGTGTAACGAATGTGCAAAAAGATGTCTTAATTTTAATGAATTAAAGTAAAAAGGACTTAATTGTCAAAAATTAGAAGTTCAAGAAGTTGATTGTTAGGGAAAAAAATTTAGGCGCTAAAGGAATTTTGTATCTCTTAATTTTTATTATTTTCGTATCTCCTATTTATATGAGTTCAAAAGGAATTTTGTGGCAAAGAAAGCAACTAAAAAAATACAAAGAATTAAGAAAATAGGGAAAGGTCTTACTAAATACACATCGTATGTGTATGCCGAAAATAAAAGCTCTACAATCATGACGATTACTTCTTCCTTGACCAGTTTGCTCTATTTCTTACATTTGTCATCACCATCATCCAAACGATTGACCTTCATTCAGACGATGTAGAAGACAAAGGAAAGAAGACAGAGTAAGAAGATGAACTATGTATCTAAAATTGAAACTTGAATTTTAGGATGGTTTAAGAAGTATGTATAAATCATACATGAATAGTCTATGCTAACTTAAGTTTAGTTTTCCGTTAGGAAACAAGAATCTATCTTGATTTATGTCGAACACTGATATATACACGTACACACATGTTTAGTTTCCTTTCTTTTGGCCAAATCCTAATCCTCAAGAAAAGGAAGAGCTCATAGTCCTTGAACTTATCCTTATAGGAAAAAAAAAAGAGTAAATTTGATCTCTCTCTTGAAGAATAAATTTCCCTCTATTATCATATGGTATCTTTCCAATCAAACAAATTAATTAAAACGGGTGCTGATTTGATTTTTAAGTTGCATGATCCAAATTAATTAAAACGTGAAAAAAGAAGATTTAAAAAAAGAAACCAACCAACTAATCAATCATCATAAAGCCTGATCACTATTACTCCTCTGATCAAGATCATCAAAATTCTGTTTGGCTTTGCATGAAAAAAGATTTAAAAAAAAAAAAAAAAAAAAAGGAGAAAAGAAACCAACCAACTAATCAATCAATATAAAGCCAAGAAGCCAAATCAGCAGCAGCCGAAGAAGAAGAAGTCCCTTCTAGAACAACAGCATCAGAAGCAGACGAACAAGAAGCCAAATCTGCACAATATCCCTTGCCTTGAGCTCATTCCTTTCGGCAACATTGTACCCGTTGTTTGACAAAACGTAGAAACTGCAACTTTGCAAGTCCCATATCTTCAACAACAATGTAATTAACAAAAAAAAAAAAAAACGAAAAGCAAAGAGAAAGAAAAAACAGAAAAAAAACTTAAAGAACTAAGAGAACAGAGAAAGATCTTGCCAGATACATGTAGTATGCCGAAAACAAAAGCTCTGCAGTCATGATGGTCACTTTTTCCTTGACTAGTTTGCTCTGTTTCTCTCATTTGTCGTCCCGATCATCTGAACGACGAGTCTTTGTTCAGATGAAAGGAGCGACAAAGGAGAGAAGACAGAACAAGAAGATAATCTGACGTGGGTTTTATGCTGAGCTTTTCCTTTCAGAAAGTTGAGATCCTATATAACATATGTTCAAATATAATCGAGGAGAACACATACAAAGGAGAACTTCTGTACAAAATAAAGATGTGATAAATATCATATATATATATATATATATATTGGGGGAAAAGAATAGGATATATGGTAGACTAGGATTCTTTAAATTCAAAACTCTTATCTAATTCAAATCTTGTATTCAAAATTTCAAATTTAAACAAGTGTTTGAACCTAAGGTTTGGGTCTTAAAATATCATCTTGGGAATTTCTAGGGCAAGGGACGCTCTTTTTCGTACATATATATATACATAATACATATTGTGCATATATATATATATATACATATTTATCAGTTATTAACTTATGCCTATATATACATGTGCTTGTGCATGTGCTGAAAACAAAATCTTTAAAACAAAAGCAAAAGCGGGGCCTACGTTTAATTTGACCCCAATGATGAACAAGAATGCAAGAAAACAGAGCAAGAAGACTTTACATTTAATTTCAGGCTCGGCTTTTATATTATGAAAGCTTCTATATATAGACAACCTTCGACGTGGGTTTTACGCTAATTAAGCAGCTTTTCCTTTTACAAAGTTGGAAAGCTTCTATTTATATATGCATTTGTAGGCTTATTTCTCAAGACAAGAAGCCTTCCTTTTTAAACCGAGAAGGTATTTTCCAAAAGTGAGAGAGAAGGTGAGAGGAGAGAAAGAGACAAGAGTGAAGGAGAGCAAAAGAGAGAAAATGAAGATTAAATTACACGTCTATTTTTTTACTTTTATTTTTTCACTCATGTCAAACAAAAAATAAATAAATAATTGAAGAATATTGAGTCTCAATTTTTTCTTTAATCTTTACTTCCCTCCTTTTTTTTTTCTTTTTTTTTTCTTTGCACTTTCTTTCAAAAATTATTTTTTTGCACCCAGAAAAAATGTAGATCCTAAGAAATCTAAATGATGGAAAATATTGCTGTGAAAATTTAAATTCCTATTAGTGGTTGTTAACTTATGTATCTAGCGATCAAGCCTAACTATACACCATAATAATGTGGAATTTGAATCCCCATTCTGAGTTTAAAAAATAAATAATGAAATACATATATATATATATATATATATATATCCGGGTGTTCGAATTAAGTAGTACTATAATGTTGAATTAATTCTCTAATAGTTGAGAATAAGCAAAATTCAAAAAAAAAAAAAAAAAAAAAGATTAAACAACGAACTAATTTCAAAACTCGTAAAAAATTTGAATGGTTTTTTACTCAAAGCACATTATAGTCCAAGAAGAGCATTATTCATCATTTTTACTTAATTTCAATACAATTACCTTCGAAAATTTGAACCTTAATTCAATTATAGTAGTCAAATTTAAACCTAAATTTTAAAAAAAATTTGTATTGAAATTAAGTAAAAATGATCAACATTATCCCTTTTGAGATATAATGTGTAACGAATATGCAAAAAGATGTCTTAATTTTAATGAATTAAAGTAAAAAGGACTTAATTGTCAAAAATTAGAAGTTCAAAAAGTTGATTATTAGGAAAAAAAAAATATTTAGGCACTAAATTATCAAATTGTAAAAGTCCAGGGGCATTCATGTACATAAGCCGAATTAATATTCTCAGCACTGTGACCGCCAGTTACAAACTTGTTAAAAGATTGGACCTATATGTCTGGTCATTAAGTTTAAAAAATATTGATTTATAGAGAAAAATAACTATGCATGTGTTAATCCAAACCCTACTTCTACAATCTAATTTTTGTTTTTTTTTTTTTTTTCAGCTTTATTATTCATATGATTTTGTACCTTAAACTTTAAAAGTTTATAACTTTAAATAGACAAGTCCAAATAAGATGATTTTTTTTTTTTATAAATTGCATTGAATATCTAGACAAACGAAACAAATCACATGTTAATATATATTTTTTCCAAACAAATTTAAGTTTTTACACTTTTTAACTCAAACAATTCAAACACTTTTATAAACGCACAATCAATCTATAACCAAATTCTACAATTCTAACATTAATACAAAATGCTTGCTAATATAAAAAAAATGTAAATTTGTAAATTAACTTACAATATTCTGTTTGGCTTTGCGTGAAAAAAGAAGATTAAAAAAAAAAAAAAAAAAAAGAAAAGAAACCAACCAACTAATCAATCATTATGAAGCCTGGTCACTATTACTCCTCTGATCAAGATCATCAAAATTCTGTTTGGCTTTGCATGAAAAAAGATTTAAAAAAAAAAAAAAAAAAGGAGAAAAGAAACCAACCAACTAATCAATCAATATAAAGCCAAGAAGCCAAATCAGCAGCAGCAGCCGAAGAAGAAGAAGTCCCTTCTAGGACAAGGGCATCAGAAGCAGACGAACAAGAAGCCAAATCTGCACAATATCCCCTGCCTTGAGCTCATTCCTTTCGGCAACATTGTACCCGTTGTTTGACAAAACGTAAAAACTGGAACTTTGCAAGTCCCATATCTTCTACAATAATGTGATTAAAAAAAACAAAAAAACTTAAAGAACTAAGAGAACAGAGAAAGATCTTGCTAGACACATGTGGTGTGCCGAAAACAAAAGCTTTGCAGTCATGACGGTTACTTTTTCCTTGACTAGTTTGCTCTGTTTCTCACATTTGTCATCCCGATCATCTGAACGACGAGTCTTTGTTCAGATGAAAGGAGCGACAAAGGAGAGAAGAACAAGAAGATAATCTGACGTGGATTTTATGCTGAGCTTTTCCTTCAGAAAGTTGAGATCCTATATAACATATGTTCAAATACAAATAGGGGAGAACACATAAAAAGGAGAACTTCTGTACAAAATAAAGATGTGATAAATATCATATATATATATATATATATATATTGGGGGAAAAGAATAGGATATATAGTAGACTAGGATTCTTTAAATTTAAAACTCTTATCTAATTCAAATCATGTATTCAAAATTTCAAATTTAAACAAGTGTTTTAACCTAAGGTTTGGGTCTTAAAATTTCAACTCAATTTTTATATCTTTTAAAAATTCAACTTTACTTTCACTATTTATAGTTACTATATAGTTTTGCAACTCAAACTTTAAATGTTCATAATTTTGCATATACAAGTTCAAATGAGATAATTTTTTTTTTATTAAATTATATAGAATTTTGAAACGAATGAAACAAACTCTTAATTGATTTTTTTTTTCCGAACACATTTTAAATTTTCAAACTTTTTAACTTCATCAATTCAAACGTCTCATCAAACGCACAACTCAATTATGACCCAAATTCTACAATTCAAACCCATGCTAAATCTCCCCCATATGCATATTTACATTTGTATCATCTGTTATATACATAGTAGGACAAACCTGTATTATGGATTTTTTCTTAACCTAATTATCTAACACTCATTTTCAAATTTCTGGCTTTTAGCAACGTGCTCCATAATTATTCAATTTTGGCTTCTTTTTTTTTTTTTTCCTGAACTTTAAAAATTATTAAAATGTACACCGTTTAACTTAATTTTCTCTTGAATTGATCACAAAAAACTAAGCACGTACGTCATCCATGCGTATGAACTCAACGTGTCATTCTTTTCCTTTTCGTTCAAAGGTTTGTAACCAAATCATAACATAGATTTTCTGCTCGAGGCAAATCCCACCCTTGCATTTAGGCGAGCAACAAAGAAAAACTGTTTAATTAAAGACGATGTTTACCAACCATAAAGTAATGTGATTTTCAAAAAAGAAAAAAGCAACGGCTTTGTGAAGGAAAATGTATACTCCTAAATTCGTTGACCTTTTTTTTATTTTTATTTTTTTTCATATCTCTTATGCATAGCAACATTTTCTGCACCCGTTAACGAATTAAGATGCAGGCATGCCGCGCACAAAGAAATTAACAGGTTTTTTTTTTTTTTTTTTAAAGGGAATTTCACCGTGTTCTTAAATGGATACTTTGCTTCTGTTTCGTTCGCCGATTGGAGATGAAATTTTTAAGTTAGAGTTGATTGATTTTTCAAAAACTAGTTATAAATTTTATTGACTTTTCAGAAAAATACAAAAATTAAGATGAAAAAAATTTAATTTAATTAGAGTTAAACTTAATTACCAAACAAAAACTTAGAGTTTATAAACGATAATAATAACATAGAGAAACTTATTGTTAAAAGCAAATTACAATACAATATTTACTTGTGATTAGCTCTTTGAGTCTCGACATGGAAAGAAAAAATGCCGCAGAAACAAATAAATAACACACGCAAAGAAGAAAACAGATTATGAACGTTTCCCTAGTAAAAGGAAAAAAAATTGGTGATTAGGATGCTTAAAAAAAAAAAAAAAGTGACTAAAAAAAAAACAGAAAAAGGAAACACGTAGGTGTGTTTCTCAAATTTTTTTGGGTAACTATTTTCAAAATGAGAATACTAGTTTTCTACAAATTAGATTTGCTCTTTTTTATAAATTAAATCAAAAATGAAAATTAATGTGGAAGTCAGGAGAGTATCTTGCAAACGGTAGATTTTTCAAACCTTTAGAAATAGTGGCATAAATTAAAGCGAGGACGTCAAGTGTTTTTTAGTGGGCGCAAATATATCAACTCCATCAACATAAAATTACTTAATGAACTTTTTGCTTTACATATTTTGACATAAGTATGCAAATAACCGTTTTTTTTTTTTTTTTTTAAAAGAAGGAGAGAGAGAGAGAGAGAGAGAGAGAGAGAGAGAGAAAAAAAAAAAAAAAAAAAAGAGACTAAGTCAAAATCCAAAAAACAATATGAGCACAAAAGAATTCATGCACATGACCCGTAGGTAACCAAATTAATTTATTGGTTTTTTGTCCTGAAAAAACTAAAACTATTTCGTGTCCTTGTCCAACTACTCAAAAGTGGGACGCACTCTACAGATCTCTTCCTTTTTTTTATTTTTTTTTTGAACTTGATCTCTTCCTTTTTCATTCTCAACGCCTTTTCTTTTTTTTTTTTCTTTTTTTTTTTCCGTTAACTAATTATGTACTAGGGAATGACAATCACCGAGACTAAAAGATGGTGATAAGTATTACAAGCTAGTTGGATATCTTAAACCCAAATAATTTTTTTTATTTTTTATTGTAAGAATCGAAGAGCCTCGGTAGTCTTCAATTTTTAGTGTTATTTTAAACTTTTCTTTTTTAAGTAATGTTAATTTGAAATGATGCTAAAATTATAAATTATTTAAAACCATTTAAATTAGAATTGATGATAAAATATAAATTTCATATTTTAAACCATTTTAATTGAATTGATGATAAAAAAACAAAAACAAAAAAATCAGTACAATGCGACTATATATTTTCTCATATTTTATTTAAAATTATCTTTCTATGAAAATGAAATTTATTAGTGTTGTTAGTAGATAATTTTTTTATTTTTTATTTTTTTATCATTCCACTAATAAAGTATTGAACGCGCCTATATGCCCGTGGTCAAGCTTCGTCCTTCTTCAAATATTTATTTCATTTTTCTGGCTTTTACTGGATCAAATTTGGTTACTTATTCGTCCTTTTATATATTTAGTTTGTGTTATTTTGGAAAGGAAGTATGACCTTTATTACCAAAAATCTCATATAGAATAACATTACTGGTCTTCTTCTCGGTTGATTTATGTTGTTGTGTTATTTGTGTTAAACAGATGTGATACTCTCATCCGGTATGTATAGTTTGTAAACGTCCCCTAAAAAGGGAGTGGGACTAAGGTTTTTCGATTTCGTTATAGCATACAGGACTAGTGCGATTAACATAAACAAATGTCACCATAGGTGGCTGCCAAGTTTTCAATTAATGGGTTTCTTTCACTTCTTCGAATCACTTCATTTATCTATAAGACTTGAACTTAGATGACCTTTGAATGCTGCAGCTTACTGCGTGGTCGCAGTAGAGGCCATTGGACGACAGATTCCAATTGCCTTTCTTGAGCGGATCAAGGAGGATTTTACCAAGAGATATGGTGGAGGAAAAGCTGCAACAGCAGTTGCTAATAGCCTAAACAAGGAATTTGGGTAGTTTTTTTTTTTTTTTTTCTAATCCATGAGATAGATGGTATTTTTCAGTTATCAATTAGTCAATTGTGAAAGTTTTGGCAAAATATGTGCAGGTCCAAATTGAAGGAGCACATGCAGTATTGCGTTGATCACCCAGAGGAGATCAGCAAGCTTGCTAAAGTAAAAGCTCAAGTCTCAGAAGTTAAAGGAGTTATGATGGAAAACATTGAAAAGGTAAGGCACTGTTGACTGTTGTCAACCTCTTTTGAATGTTAAACTGCAAAACGAATTAGATTTCCTTTTTGCCCCCCCTTTGAATGACCTTCTTCCTATTTCTTCTTGGCCTTTTTGCCCCTTTTAGTTGTTTTGGTGTAGAGAGGATCGAATGTTGGTCATTACTTAAGAAACCAGGAGCTATAAGCTGTCTTTTGATTCTGCTGTTGTTCTGTGCAGGTCCTTGATTGTGGGGAGAAGATTGAACTTCTGGTCGATAAAACGGAGAATCTTCCGTCTCATAAATGATGCAGAAGGAGAAGGAAGTGACAATGATGATGACGAAGATGAGATGGTGAATGCACTAAATGATGCATTTCCATACATCTTTCCATCTTCAGTACATCTTTCCATCTTTCCATCTTCAACTGCTTTGGAAACGAAGAATGGCAGGTAAATAAACAACTTAACTAAATAATGGGACATTGGTTTAAGAATTTGCGTTTTGATATACAAATTTTTCCAATGTTTTATGTTGTGATGGTATTTTATTACATTTAAATGTATCTTTTTGCATTTATGCAGAAAAAATCAAAGGTTTCTTCAGAAAATCATTCCAAAAACCCCGCACGTTATTTGGGTGGCTCAAGATCTATAGTTCAACATTTGGATGAAGTTCATGTAATTAACTTTTAAACAATTACGTATGTTACCACTTAAAACCATTAACTTCTTTTTATTAATTAACAAATAATAATTTCTATGTAGAACATACATTCGAGTTCTGATTCGAATACTTCGGGAGGGTACTTTGAGGTCTTCAAGAAAACTCATTGGAGCGACTCACGGGGATGGACAATTGAGAGAGCAAAGGAAGATTATGTAAGTAACCAAACACTTAATCATTTCATTTTATTGTTTGTTTTTTGATTCTAACTTCTAAGTTTAACATTTCACCTAATGCAGGACCAAATGATCAAGATTCGTGACGCTTGTTTAAGTGAACTATTAGAGGGGTCAGAACTTGACTCTGATGTAGAGGAAGAAATTTACTCTCAAGTTTTGTTGAGCGCGTGGTATGAAAAATATGGTTTAAAGCGTGGCATAGGTCCTGTACCAAGACAAGCATCACATGGTAGCAAATCAGGACGACCAAGATATGAAAGCCTTCAAAACGAAGTTCGGGAAGGCAAACTTCGTATGGCAGACATGAAATACCAGTTGAAAGAACAAAGGGAGCTCATTCAAAATCTACTTCAGCGGCTTAATGTGCCATCAAATCATCCCGGACCGACCCTCACAAGCAATGAAGATCCGCCACCACCGCCAGCTCCGGCCGCAGTTTGTTAGCTCTTTTTCTTCTTGCTAGATTAAGTGTTTACTAGAACAATATTTAGTACGTCACAAGTATTTGGATTTGCTTAGGTATGCCTATTTTAGTATTTTGTTTGGATTCTAATATGTATTGAGATATTTTGTGATATTTGGTATTTTGCTTAAGTTAATATTTGGTATTTTGTCAATTAAATTTGATTTTCTCATTTATATTTGGGAAAAAATACAGGTATATTAATTTGTTTAAATTTTGGTGGCCTAAAATATTTGGTAGCAAAAATTTAGTTTTTTTGCCCTTTTTGCTACCAAATATTTGGTGGCTAAAACATATAAGAATTTGTTACCAAATACCTTTCACTACCCAAATTTTGGTACCTAAATCTTGTACATTTTGCTACCAAAAGTTTGGTTTCTAAATATAATACTTTTCACTACCAAAATATTCGGTAACTAAATATTATACCTTTTGCTACCAAAGATTTGGTTACGGAATCTTATACAATTTGCTACCAAATACATTTTGCTATCAAAAATTTGGTCACTAACTCACATAGTTTTTGCTACCCAAGACCTTTTGTTACCAAAAATGTGACGACCCGCCTTGCACAGGCCGTCACTTGACTTAACTTACTTGATCTTAAACTTGTTTTATCCCATTTTTAATCCTGAAAATAGTGGGGATTTTTTTTTTTTTTTTTTAAATAGCGGAAGCATTATACTTAGAAAATATTTACATACACTCATACGTAAATAAAATAACTGTCTGTTTTCTCAAAATAGATATATTAATGAAATCTTTCTGAGTTGCGAACCCCAACCCGTTCATCATTTCACAGCCACCGGCTTCACCCTCCACCATGCAGTTAATTCAAAATAGGCTGTTTACCTACAGCATAAACTTCAAACAATGAGCGAAAGCTCAGCAAGTACAACTTCTATACCGCGAACCAATTACATGAAACATACATAACCTTTTACATGGCATCTTAAACATGAAAGCATAAACATGGCATCATATCATCGATTTCTTCATCTTAAACATGACATTCTATCGTGAAATGCATGAACCGTTTATGTCCAGTTATGCTTGCTTTCTTGTATCACACTTTATCTTGTTGATTTTACTTGTGGGCCCGTTAACTTGATGTGCACGTACCCGGCGCGCAGCTTGAGGAGATTACCTAAGCTTTCGACCCGATCGTCATCAGGGGGCACGACACTGGCTCTTGTGGCCTTTTCTCAAACGTTCCGTTTGTATGTCTTTCTTGACATCTTTCCACTTGATAGATTAGTGAGCATACTTATATGATGTCTCCTAATCTCATGTTCTATCAATGCATGGACAGGCGTACTTTTTTCATGTAAGCATAATAACAATACTTGAAACATACTTTTAAAGCATGGCATTAGCATTTGAAACATTCATCACATAGTAAGCATATTGCAACCATCGAGCAAATCATCAAATAACACTTAAACAGTGTAAAGCAAACATGTTAGGTAAACATACAACTATAGCCTATGCTGTAGGCGGCGTTGTACTTACCTTGTCTTCGTTGTTCGCGTGATCGAATTTCCGTTCCCGAGCACGCTCGCAAGTCACCTCCTGCCCATGGACGTTTACACGTGAGGTCTCTATTCTAGGATCGTTTAATGTCGGATTAAACCAACGTATATATATATTTCGGTTATATGTCCCTCTACTATCACATATGAAGGGGTCACACGGCGTAACCCACAACGGAATATTAATTAAGGGTTCATGTAGAGAATCATAATCTTAACTTAAACCTAAATCCGCAAGGTTAACTCTGGGCTTGGGCAAGGCCCTAGTAACTCGGAATAATTTTCCGGCTACTAACGCAGTATCTTATTCATTTAATCTTGAAAACCTTGAACTTGTTTAAAAATATCATTTTCTTGTTTATTTAAGTAAGTTTGGTGAATAGCACCCAAACTTGTCTTGAAAATTACAAAACACTTGAAAATATTTCTATAAAACATTTGGGGATCAAAAACCGCCTTTGGAACGGTTTTCGGGTTTGAAAATGATGTTTGAAAGTTAGAAAAACGTTTTTCCTAGTCATTGGTCTAGAAAATCCCGTGCATGAGATTTTGCTCACTACACGGCTTTTGTTTGAAAATTCATAACTTAAAATCTAAAACGAATTTGGAAAATCTTTCTTCATGAAAGTTGTAGCTAACAAAAAGATCTAAAACTTTCATGTTTTTAACATTTTCTGATTCTGGCTCAATTGATACCAGTTTTTGTTTGAACACATGTGAATCGTTGGAACTTGGTCACCCTGACCAGTTCTCGGTTTTTCTTAAAAACAAAGGCCATTGGAGTCTTATTTTTTGAAATCTGTTCGCGTTGTCCCCTAGAAAACACCCTAATGAACAACTTTTGTGTTTTAAGTTTTTACCCATTCGGCCTCTAAGGACCTGTAAATCTCACTTTTCCGAGCTGCCGGGTGTTGGACCCGAGAGCAGTTTTGGTGTTAGTCCAAATTTTACGTCCCTATGCGTCGCTCTAGCTCGACCGCCCAATGCGGGACCTACTAACACATGCACGTCCTCTAACGTCCCTCATACACATAAAATTTTAAATCCCGTGTTTTCGGATTCGACTCAAGGCCGAGACCCCTTGGTCCACGGTTTTGAGAGATAAACATACATACAACATAACTCAACCATAACATCATACAAACCCTAGAACATGCATCTAGAATTTGATAAACATATTAGGGACATAAAACCCTTAAATAGAAACCCTAGCATGCATCTCTAGCACACAAAAATCATAGAGCATATCTCCAACCAAACATGCAAAATAATCACCTCAAAAACCTAAATCAAGCATAAAATATAACCTAAGCTATTTAGGGCTAAAACCGAAAATTATGAGCTTAAGCTCTTACAACTTTTTGTGCTTGAAATACATGGTAAAACCCTTGAGAAAATGAACCAAAAGTTTGAACCAAGAACTAGGGTAAAGTTCGGATTTTTACCTCAAAAATCCGGGGTGTCACTAGCTTGATCCTAGTCGAAATTTAGCCTCCAAAGTGCACGGTTTGGACCTCAAAAATGATCACAAAAATTTGTTAACTTCCTCCCCTAACCAACCTTGGCAAAAGAGAAGAAAATACCCAAAAATCTTACCTTAAAATCCGTGGATCTCCTTAAGCATCAACTCACCAAAATGGTTGGTTTTTCTTGGCTCTAGATCACACCCTCACTCAACCCTTGATTCTAGCCAAACCCGAAAATTTTTTTCTTGGATTTTCTCAGCTCCCAAACACTCGGCAAGATGGGAAAGAGAGGGGAAATTTTTTTTGAACAATCTCTTCTTTGAACTCACAAGAAAACCGAAGGCTTTAGGGGGTTTTCTCACAATTTTTGGCTTGAACTTTCTTGATCTCTCTCTCTCTCTCTTCTCTCTCTCTTCTTCGGATTTCTTGGAGGGGAAATGCCAATGGTATGGCTGATAATGGGTTAAGGGCTGCTGTCTTTTTTGGGGTTTGAAATCCCTAGGAATAGTGTCTCTAGCTAGGGGAAATCCTAGCTTTCTTTTCCAAGGTAAATTTGCTTCCAATCTTGGTATTTGGTCCTCAACTTTTTGCAATCCATTGCCCAAAGGGGGCTAAGTGGCCGGCTGCTAAGGGGAGAGAAGTGGGGAGTGGTTGACAACTCATAGATGAGGTGTCACATGCTCATTGGTCCAAGTGTGTGAAGGGTTATGTCCTAACTTAGCTTAATTGTGATGTAATTAAGCTTAATGGCTTGTTTGGTTCAATCTTTTTGAAAAATTGTGTAATTTCAACACATTGCAATAAATGTTAATACTGAGTTGCTTAAATACCCAGTATCGAAAATTACATTGCATTTAAAATTTCGATCTGTGAAAAACTCGATCGGAAAAATTTTTCTCTTATTTTTCCGAATCCTTTCGCCCTGAACTCTAGCTTAGAATGCTTGATTTTTCTAAGGTGATTTTAATTCTATTCAAACTCATCTTGATCAAGAAATGAGTTTTTAGCAGTAATTTCACTTGTACTGCGATCATAAAATTCTTGTTTGACGTTTTCGACCGTTTTGGTCTAACTGACTTATTGGTCAACGTCGACTTGTCTTGAAATGTGCAAATACGACCTCCTTTCACTCATAAAGGTCTTTTGCGAGTTCATGCAATTTGTTTTTGAGTCTTAATAAATCTTAAGAACTCGTTTCACAAAATTAAGTTCTAAAACGAACTTCCTCATGAAATACCGATTACAGTAAATATTTACACAAAATTTCTAAAAAAAATATGAACCGAAGAAATTCGGGTGTTACAAAAAATTCGGTAACTGAATCTCCTACTTTTTGCTACCAAAATACATTTTGTTACCAAAATTTTGGTTCCCAAAAAGGCATATTTTTTGCTACCGAATACATTTTATTACCAAATTTTTTGGTAACCGAATATCAAACATTTTGTTACCAAATACAATTTATTACCTAAATAAATTTTGGTAACAAAAAGTATTTGTTACCAAATTTTTGGTAACAAATACTTTCTGCGACGCACTTTCTGCTACTAAATTTTTTTGGTATCAAAAACAATTTGTTACTAAAAACATGACTTTCAGCTACCGATTTTTTGGTAACAAAAAAGCAAAATTCTTGTAGTGACATCTCTTCCATCTTTTTTTTTTTTTTCTCTTCCTTTTATTTATTTATTTATTTATTATTATTTTTTAAACTTGATCTCTTCCTTTTTCATACTCAACGCCTTTTTTTTTTCCCACTGACTATGGCTCTCTCTCTCTCTCCTCTTTGCAATTGATAGAGATACCGTTGACTCAAACATCAAAAGTAAAGCCGCAAGCTATATATGCTCTTGAAAAACTGGATCACTACTTGCATATCTGATTAATTATCAAGGAAGATATTTAATAACACATAATTAAAACAAACTAATTAAAGGGGACGTAATTACATAAAAATTAACTAATTATGTACTAGAGTGCTAAACTTGTGTTTGGCTTCCATGAAACCAAAAAAGAAACTTGAGAAGTTAGGCAGTGACAAAACTTGCATTAGCACCTCGCTCCAACATGTCAATATCGCAAACTTACTCTTCTTCCATTTTAGCGAGCAACAACGAAAGATTATTTAAAAACAATTTTTACCAAATTAACTGTAAAGTAATGTGTAACAAAAAGTAAAGATTTGGGAAGGAAGGTGTATACTCCTAAATTCCTTATTATTATTATTATTATTATTATTATTTTCATATCTCCTATTTTTATGTGTTCTAAAGGAATTTTGTGGTTAAGAAAGCAAGTAAAAAAATACAAAGAATTAAGAGAATAGGGAAAGGTCTTACCAAATACACATCGTATGTGTATGCCGAAAATAAAAGCTCTATAATCATGACGATTACTTCTTCCTTGACTAGTTTGCTCTGTTTCTCACATTTATCATCACCGTCATCTGAACGATGGGCCTTCATTCGGATGATGTAGATGACAAAGGAGAGAAGACAGAGCAAGAAGACGAACTATGTATCTAAAATTGAAACTTGAATTTTAGGATGTTTAAGAAGTATGTATAGAACGTACATGAATGATCTATGCTAACTTAAGTTTAGTTTTCCGTTAGGAAATAAGAATCTCTCTTGATTTATGTTGAACGCTTATATATATGTGTTAGACAATATGGAGAGATAGCATAGACAATGAACAAGTGATTCAAATAAAATATTACGGAAAATGATTACACCGAAACTCAACCTCAATTCGAAGGAAACAAACAAAAAGAAGATCGTCGAGGCACGTGTATCACGCTTTCCTTAAAACAGATTCGTCCCCTCCGGTAAGTGCACGAGGCTTCAACGGACGTCTGTCTCCCAGGATACAACGACAAACAACGGTAGTCTAGCACGATCGAAAACCGCTTCCGGCGAACTTGAAACCAAAGCCTTCCCTCTATCACCAAACTTCAAAAAATGAACTCAAGTACTACAAGGAAAACCGAGAGCAAGAAAGAAAACGTGTGCACAAAGTGTTTGTGTGTCTTAAGTGTGTCTTCAATCTTGTGGAGGCCTCTTTATATAGGCTCAAAAATTGGGTGTTACAAAACCGAATTTATGAGGTTTAAATTCGGATTTAGAGCTGCCCCCATTAACACTTGGAAGATGAACAATTTCCTGAATATGAAAAGATGAGGCTATTCATATTCTTAATAAATTCGGAATTATGTTGGAAGAAAGAAAAAAAAATTCCAAAACAAAGCCCGCACAAGGACAAGCTCGACGAACCGGCATTCGCGTCGCCCACGTCGTGCGGGCGCACACATTGGGCCCCTAACCCACCGGGGCTAGGATTTGCACCCCCCCCTGCGCGTGAGAGAGCATCTTGGGTTCACAATCTTACCCAAGTCCAAAAGTGCAAATCCTTATAAAGTCCATTATGCTTTCATGCCTAAGCAATGTGGGACTCCACATTTACAACCAACTTTCCAACAAAATTACATTTCAATGGGCACACTTTGAGCATCAATTTCTCATTCACCCGAATACCATTTTGAGTGTATGAATATATGAATTCGATCTCCTCGCGACGGAGAACGCAAGTCCACCAAGACCCGTTCATTTTACGAAGTGGGTCCCACTCAAATTTGGACCTCAAAATGGTTCCTCAAAATGGTTTAAAACCCATTTTTCCAACAATCCCCCACATGAATGAAAATTGACCAACGTCGAGGGAAAACAAAGACACTACACGGTGATAGAGTTATACGGTAACATCTGCATAGGATAGGTAGGCGTTAATCCTTGAACCTTCCCTTGTGATAATATACTTACTTTACTGGCTAATCAGTAGACGCGTTGTCCTTGAACTGTTCTGCCGTTTGTGTAAACGATAGTATACCTCACACATATATTTTCCTGACATAGTTTCAGTTCTCATGGTTATGTCCATTTTGGCCGTGGACATCGTCCTGGTTCTGCAAGAGTTTTAAAGAATTGAGCCCTCGCAATTCTTCTTAGAAGCGGCCCCACTTCTCTCTCACATAGGTGATTTATTAATCAAGAGTATCCCGCAGTACTCCGCTCGGATTCCCGATGCTTAAGAATCATTAAAAGCATAGCTTAACCTTTCTCATACGGGTATCACTGTTTTCATCACAGGAATGAGCTGGAGGGTAACCCCCACAGTGATCCTACTCGGTCTATACAGTTTAGTTATCCCATTGAACCTAGATCTTGGGATCTCCAGTCAACTAGGTTGGGTTTCCACTGTTTCGACCTATTATTTCATGGGCTTAAGTCCCATTCCCCTTGATGATTTCTCAACTAGATCTCTATTCAACCCTTTGGTTAACGGATCCGCAATATTTTCTTTTGACTTTACATAGTCAATTGTTATGATTCCAGTTGAGATTAATTGTCTAACGGTATTGTGTCGACGACGAATGTGTCTTGATTTACCGTTATACATGACATTCTGTGCCCTGCCAATAGCAGATTGACTATCACAATGTATACATATTGTAGGCACAGGTTTTGGCCATTCTGGAATATCTTCTAAGAACTGTCGTAGTCATTCAGCCTCTTCGCCGCTTTTATCTAAAGCAACAAACTCAGATTCCATCGTGGATCTGGTTGTTACTGTCTGCTTAGAAGATTTCCATGATACTGCTGCACCTCCCAAAGTGAACACATATCCACTGGTAGCCTTAGAATCCTGTATATCAGATATCCAGCTCGCATCTGAATATCCTTCTAGAACAGTAGGAAAACTAGTATAATGCAGCCCATAGTCACGAGTATATCGTAAGTACCTGAGTACTCTAACAATTGCTTTCCAGTAGTCAGTCCCTGGATTACTCGTGAACCTGCTCAAACAACTCACAGTGAAGGCAATGTCTGGTCTTGTACAACTCATTAAGTACATTAGACTCCCTATCACTCTAGCATACTCTACTTGAGATATACTTTCTCCTCTATTTTTGGACAGATGTTGATTTAAATCAATTGGAGTTCTAGCCACACCAGAATCATCTTTATTGAATTTATCAAGTATCTTGTCCACATAGTGTGACTGACTCAATATAAGACTATTAGGCGACCTTATGATTTTAATACCCAATATTACATCAGCCGGTCCCATGTCTTTCATGTCAAATCTTGAATTCAACATATCCTTGGTAGATTTAATCATCCGATCATTGCTACCTGTGATTAGCATGTCATCTACATATAGACAGAGTATGATATATCCGTCTTCTGTATTCTTGACATAAACACACTTGTCACACTCATTGATTTTGAACCCATTTGTCATCATGACACTATCAAATTTCTCGTGCCATTGTTTTGGGGCTTGCTTAAGTCCATACAAAGACTTCACAAGTTTGCAGACTTTCTTTTCTTTTCCTGGAGCTATACAACCCTTGGGTTGTTCCATATAAATTTCTTCTTCAAGATCTCCATTAAGAAAAGCTGTCTTTACGTCCATTTGATGGACTTCAAGATTCCGTAGTGCGGCAATCGACAAAATCAATCTTATAGAGGTTATTCTCGTCGCGGCAGAATATGTGTCAAAGTTATCAAGGCCTTCTCGTTGTTTATATCCTTTTATTACAAGTCTGGCCTTATACTTATCAATTGTTCTATCTGCTTCATTTTCCGTTTGAAAATCCACTTAGAGCCTAATGGTTTACTTCCTGGAGGAAGATCCACTAACTCCCAAGTATGATTTTGCAAGATAGAATCAATTTCACTCTTTATGGCTTCTTTCCATAAAGGACCCTCAGTTGAGCTTACAGCTTCTTTATACGTTTGAGGTTCGACCTCTAGCATATAGGTCAGAAAATCTGGTCCAAACGATTTTTCTGTCCTTGCTCTTTTGCTTCGTCTAGGCTCTTCTTCCTCTTTTTCAGTTTTATAATTTTCTTCTTGGTCCTGACTATTCTCTTCAATAGTCTCGTACGTTCGTTTAGACGAACTTGGACCGTCTTCCTTGGAATTACAAGGAAATACATGTTCGAAAAATGATGCATTCCTAGATTCCATTATCGTGTTCTTGTGTATGTCAGGGTTTT
Source organism: Ficus carica (assembly GCA_009761775.1). NCBI lineage: Eukaryota > Viridiplantae > Streptophyta > Magnoliopsida > Rosales > Moraceae > Ficus > Ficus carica. Next base: position 215,963 of record VYVB01000451.1, read on the forward strand.
TAGATTCATGCACAAAGAACCGATATGCACTACTGTTGTGGGCATAGCCAATGAAGATGCAATCAACCGTTTTAGGACCTATTCTCATCTTCTTTGGCCCGGGTACCAACACTTTAGCAAGACATCCCCATACTCTCAAGTATTTGTAGGAAGGCTTCCTTCCTTTCCATAATTCGTATGGGGTTTTGTCCTCTTTCTTCCGGGGAATCTTATCTAAAAGATAGTTAGCCGACAAAATGGCTTCCCCTCACATATTCTGTGGCAAACCAGAACTTAACAACATTGCATTCATCATATCCTTTAAGGTACGATTTTTGCGTTCAGCCACACCATTTGACTGAGGAGAATAAGGTGGTGTGACCTCATGAATAATACCATGTTGTGCACAAAATTCACCAAATGGTTCTACATATTCACCACCACGGTCACTTCTTACCATCTTAATTTTCTTATTAAGTTGGTTCTCAACTTCTTGCTTATAAAGAATAAATTTCTCTATAGCCTCATTTTTGCTTTTAAGCAAATACACATAGCAATATTTTATGCTATCATCGATGAAAGTGATAAAATACTTGTTACCACCTCTTGTTTGAACAAACTTTTAGTCACAAACATCGCTATGAATTAATTCAAGTGGTTCAGTATTCCTTTCAATTGATTGAAATGATGATCTTGTTTGTTTTGCCTCAACACAATTTTCACACTTATGTTTTGAATCAATTTCAAAAGCGGGTATGTAATCCAAGTTAATTAATCTACGCAATGTATCAAAATTAACATGTCCTAGTCTACCATGCCATAAGTTAGAAGACTCAAGCAAATAAGCGGAAGACTTCTTATCTTTATTGATGGATTTAGGCTTAACAGCCATTACATTCATTTTTCACATTCCATCTTTTACATAACCCCTTCCCACATACATTCCATATTTAGACAAAACAATTTTCTGGGCCTCAAAAACCATCTTGAAGCCATGCAAGCTCATCAGTAGTTCCGGAAATTAGATTCTTCCGAATATCAGGCACATACAGCACAGTTGTGCAGCTTGACTTCCTTTCCGGACGTCATCTTCAGGAATACAGTCCCTTGACCCTTGATCTCAGAAGTTGCAGAATTGCCCATATACAGCTTCTTCCCAGTTTCCAAAGGAACTAGATCAGCAAAAGCAGCCCTATCTGCACAGATATGACAGGTAGCACCAGTATCTAGCCACCACTCCTTTGGATTGGAGTCCATCATGTTGACTTCCGAGACCACAGCCGAAAGGCTGATTTCATATACCTCTTGGGTAATGTCGTCCACCATATTGGCCTCTTTCTTCTTGTTTCTTTTCGGCAACCTACAATCAGCTGATTTGTGACCCATTTTGTCACAATTGAAACACTTGCCTTGGAATTTATGCTTCTTAGAAACTCCACCTTTAGATCCCAGCTTGGACCCCGAGTTGTTGAACTTCTTGTTCTTTTGGCCATGCTCCACTACATTAGCCTTAGCGGAATTGGCAACGACATTGTTGGAGAGCTTCTTTTCTGAGCCTCTATTATCTTCCTCAATGCGAAGTCTCACAATGAGGTCTTCCACGTTCATTTTCTTTCTCTTGTGCTTCAAATAGTTCTTGAAGTCTTTCCACGCAGGGGGTAGCTTCTCTATAATTGCTGTTACCTGAAAAGACTCACTAATAACCATTCCTTCAGCATGAATTCCGTGAATGATTAATTGCAGCTCTTGAACTTGACTGATGACGGTCTTGGAATCCACCATCTTAAAGTTCATGAACTGTCCCACCAAGAACTTTTTAGCACCGGCATCTTCAGACTTGTACTTACGATCCAAGGATTCCCATAGTTCCTTGGCTGATCCCTTCATGCTATATACACTATAAAGTGAATCCGACAAGCCATTCAGAATATAATTATGGCATAGGAAATCAGAATGCTTCCACGCATCAACAGCATGCACCACTTGGGCATCTGTCTCATCCACTCTAATCGAAGGAGGATCCTCTCTCAGGAATCTCGCAAGATTCAGAGTGGTCAGATAAAACAACATCTTTTGTTGCCACGTTTTAAAATTCAGTCCGATGAATTTATCCGGTTTCTCATTATGATTAACCGGAACCGAGACCGCCAAAGGCTGCGTTGAATACGAGGCTATACGAGGTGATGGAATCGGTGTCACAGATGGATTCTCAGTTGGCACAATGTTCATGTTTTCAGTCATTTCTGAAAACAAACCAAATATTATAACCAAACTAGTAGCCAATTATAATACCAAGACTAATTAAGAAAAGTTATAAATGCTTATAACTTATTAGTATAATAAAAATATAAGTTATATATATAACGTAATATATAACTACAACATGCATGCAAATCATTAACAGGAGAGAGAAAAAAAAACGTTAAAAAAATATATATATATATATATATATATTCTTCAATGGAGTTTGGCCGTTTCTTTATATATATATATATATATATATGTGTGTGTGAATAAAGACAGATTGGAAAAATCTGTTAGCAACTCCTTAGTATCCAAATAATTAGAATAAACACACATATATATATATATATATATATATACAGAAATTGGAAAACCACAAAACTGGAAACGTTAGCAATTCTTAGTCATAAACTGCAACAACAAAACCAAATGTGAGCAAATTCTTGTTTCGGAAAAATTGAACCACTGCAACAAGAACAAAAAAAATTTAAGCAATTTCGTCCGAATCTGAACAACCTGTCCGTCGTCTATGATACGAATCTGTTTTAAGATCGTTAGAAAATATGGAGAGATAGCAAGGGAGCATAAACAACGAACAAGTAAATTCAAATAGAATATAACGAAATTGAATACAATGAAATTCAACCTTTACTCGAAAGAAACCCAAACAAAAAGTAGACCATCGAGGCACGTGTATCACGCTTTCCTTAAAACAGATTCGTCCCTTCCGGTAAGTGCACGAGGCTTCAACGGACGTCTGTCTCCCAGGATACAACGACGAACAACGGTACTCTAGCACAATCGAAAACCGCTTCCGGCGAACTAGAAACCAATGCCTTCTCTCAAACACCAAACTCAAAACTCCGAACTCGACCACTACAAGGAAAAAACTCGAACAAGAAAACTACAAAAGGAAACTAGTGCTTTCGGATTTTTGTGTGTTCAAGAGGTGTCTTCAATCTTGTGGAGGCCTCCTTATATAGGCTCAAAATTTGGGTGTTACAAAAAACCAAAAGTCATTGGTTTAAATCTGATTAATGCACCATTAGTGCTGCCCAATTAACATCATTAGAATAGGAACAGTTTCCGGAATATGAAAAGATGAAGACCATTCATATCCTTAAAAAAAATTCGGATTATGTTGGAAGAAAAAAAATTTCAAAACAAAGCCCATGCGAGGGCAAGCTTGACAAACCAGCATTCGCGTCGCCCACGTCGTGCGGGTGCACACATTGGGCCTCTAACCCACCGGGGCTAGGATTTGCACCCCCCCTGCACGTGAGAGAGCATCTTGGGTTCACAATCTTACCCAAGTCCAAAAGTGCAAATCCTTATAAAGTCCATCATGCTTTCATGCCTAAGCAATGTGGGACTCCACATTTACAACCAACTTTCCAACAAAATTCCATTCCAATGGGCACACTTTAAACATCAATTTTTCATTCACCCGAATACCATTTTGAGTGTATGAATATATGAATTCGATCTCCTCGCGACGGAGAACGCAAATCCACCAAGACCCGTTAATTTTACGAAGTGGGTCCCACTCAAATTTAGACCTCAAAATGGTTCCTTAAAATGATTTGAAAAACCATTTTTCCAACAAAATATTCCCATTCTCTAATAAATTTTCAATCTATGTTACTGATAAGTATGAGTGCCACGATAAATTTTATTGAGACGTGTGCGAAACTCACATTAATTTCAAAAAGTTGCAACTATGTAGATAATGCCTAAATTCAAAAAAATACTGACTTCCATACTAAATGCGAATTCAATTTCCGTACCTCTAATTTAAAACAAAACAAAAAAAAACTTCTGAGTAGTGTAAGATTTTTTTTATTCGTTACTTTTTTTCTCTTTTTTTTTTTTTGGATAAATTGTTTGTTTGGTCTCTAATCTTTTAAAAAAAATTATGATTTGACCCCCCCCCCCCCCCCCCCCCCCCCCCCCCCCTCCTCTCTTTTTTGTAACTAAAAAGTTCCTAAACTCTACAAAAGTGTGCAATTTAGACTTTTTACTAACAAAGGTTAAAATTAGATAAAATAGATCATGTATATAATACATGTAAGTTGAGTTTTATATATAAAAAAGTTTCTTAATTATCCTTAATGTAATTTTTTTTTTCTAAACTATCATTAAGTAAAACATATATCATGTGTAAATAACATGACATTTTTTGTTAAATTTTTAGCGTCCATTACCCATTTGGGGGGACTTTTAAAAACAAAGTTTTGGAGGTTGGTTGAAAATATGTGTTCGAATGAAATATGAATTGACGTTCGTATTGCTATTGTGAAGCCAGCCATTGTTCTGCAAGAGTGGCGATGGCGGAGTTTGCCTCCTTGTTGGACGACTCTACGAGCTTCATCATGTCCTCCATCCTTTGGTTGATCGCATCCCAATGATCTTCCGGATTCGCCATGTTCTTCGACGTCGCTCTAATCTTGCTCACCATACGTCTCGTTGAAGTTGTGTGGGAGTTCCAGAGAGCTTGCACCTCAATAATAAAGGTGAAACTCTACTAAACAAAACACATTTCCCACAGATGACGCCAAATGTTTGAGTAGTTGTCCTAACACCAATCCGTACCCTGTCGCCTCCACCAGTTGGTCTTCGTCTTCCGCCTTGTCATACGTCGGATTCTCGATCGCCGGTGTTGAGTGCTACAGTGGAGTGCAACATACGTCTAATTATGATATTTCCCTTATTTATTGTGAAACATATGCTTGAACTTCGAAACCCTAGATTTACCATGGGGACCCTTTAAGATTTGTACCTCGGATGTATCAGTTCGTCCTTTTTACACCAATTGGTCGTCCCCCGACATCCTGTGTCCGTGCACTGATGCAGTAGGTTGTCGAGATCGTGCCTAAGATCACCAGTACATGCATGGAACTATAGCGATATCCTCGCTATCGTACATACTCATATCTCGACCTCGAGATACATGTTACGAGCATGTAAACGTTGGAACCCGTAAGATGAGTCGTTGGTGTGGCTACCTCAAACATAGAGAAGGAATACCCTTGACTTGCTTTAGTAAGTCGTTTACTTAACGGAGGGTGAAGTATGCTAGATTAGAGTCTCAAGGGTTTCGAACTCGAGTATGGGATCACGATGCATCGTAAGCGTTGTTGTGCGGCATTGACGGTTTATCGACGTTCGGTCAATATTAAAGTATGATGGACGCGTGGCTTGCTATTGTAAGTTGAAGGAAAATGGTCTAACAGTTTGAATTTTTTGAAAATAAAATAGAGAGAAAGTGAGTTATAGATTTATGAGATTCGTTATTAAGACGCTGTTGTCCGAAGACGTTATCCCATATGGGTCCTAACTAATTGCAAGCTATTTGCCATCCTTGTACTTTGTAGAGTTAAAAAGTGATATGCCTCTTACAAGACTACGCTCTACAGCTGAGCTACAGAGGCTTTTCTGTTTGACAAGTCTATGTACACTTCCAAATTCATGATAATTTTTTCTTCTACTTTTTTTTTTTTTTATTAATGTTTTTCTTCTACTTTTCAATGCTGATAGCTCTTGATTTCTCATTTGGATTAGGTATTCGGTTTGAGTAAGTTCCACTACTATAAACTTGGGCTGATAATTCGTGCTCGCGGGTCGTGTTCGGACTGACATGAATATTATTGTAAACACGAACACAAAATGTTTAAAATACGATTAACACGACACGACACGCGAACATGATAATTAAACGGGCCGTGACGGGTTTGGCACGAAAATGACCCGTTAATGACCCAATTAACTGAAAAAAAATTAAAAAAAAAAACTACCAAACAAGATGCTAAAGTTTCAATCTTCATAATAATAAACACATGTATAAACATATGCACAGGTCTATTTAGTCTTTTTGATTCACAAACACATACACAACAATTAACAAACACCCAATTCAAGTGTCAGAATATAGTCAAGATTCAAATATATTAGAAAGCATTAAAAATTATGAAAAATCTATAAAAAGTTCTTTTTTCATTTAAAATTTCTATATACGAGCTATAAATGGGCTGTGTCGTGTTGGCCCGTTTCCGACCTGTTTAATTAAACGTGTTAAACGGGTTTAGGTAGGTTAGCCGTTTCCGAACCGTTTAATTTCATGTTAAACATGCCAACCCAATTAGGATCCTAATATTGCGGTCTCAATCCGTTTAGTTTTTGTCGTTTTCGAGTCGTGTCATCGTGCCGTGTCCGAAATTACCAACCCTATTATAAATGGGGATATATATTTATACGATCAATTTCGTAGGGAATTTATATACAACGCAAAAATTCCTTATTTTGTTAGAATTATTTGCCTATGTTCTTACAAGATTTTTATTTATTTATTATTTTTTGAAGAGAGAGAGAGAGAGAGAGAGAGAGAGAGTCTTTAACTTTTGAGCCAGAGTGTAAAAATTCATTTTCATATTTCTGAATTCTGATTTGGGTTTGTCAATCTTCTATCCAACATGTCCCCCTACTCTTGGTCACTTTCTTCCTCAGAAAATGGGCTTTCTTGAATGCCCAAGTTTTTTCTTACTCTTGGTCTTTTATCTTTCAAAATGGTTAAAAGTTTTTTTTTTTTTTTTTTTTTTTTTTTTTGTAATGAAGTCTAAAAAAAAAAAAAAAAAAGGCGTCCCACTACTCCAGCCTATGTCTATTCATCTATTTCTTTTCTACTTTTCTGATAAATAGATTGAGAAAATTTTCAAAACAAATCGACATAAAATCATCATGAAGAAGATTATTATGTCTAGAGATGGGCCTTATGACGTGTCACGTGTCTGCTTTAATGATGGGGCTAGCCCAAACATTTCTTCTTATCTCTATCATGCAGTTGTGGCCCCCTTAAACCCATTGTCAAACTTGATAAATTGTTTTTAAGAAATTTGGACCGTGGAACATTAATCAATTTTTCATTATTAGTTCGAATTGTCAGAATTGTCGTTTGGTCAATTTTCTTCGATTTTATCTATGATCGAAGTAATTATATGTTTGGCGTTGTAAATTCTACGAAATAAGAGGTCTCACCATTAAAAACTCATGGTAGAAAATGATTTTTTTTTTCCCTTCAGAAATTAAAAAAAAAGGATTTCTTTTTTATTTCACTAAATGGTCGTATTTGATGATAATTAAAAAAGTCAAATAAATTTTTAATCATGGGATGACTAATTACTTTAATTAGTGAATGTAATGCTTTCTCATATTCATTAATTATTTTAGTCAGCAAATAAGAAATTCTATTCATTAGTATTTTGTATAAATAGTTCGACACTTGAAGGTCTAGATTATACGGTTTGTTTGGTGTATGAGTTTGAGTTGAAATTGATAAGTTTAAATAGTGATTGATGTGTACTTTTTCAGAAAAGGCAAAAAATTTTTGGGGAAAAAGATAAAAATTGAGTTAAAATCCATGGGTTTGGAACTGTGGTCCAAACGCACCCATAGTTAACACCTCTATAGTTGATAACAATATTGTCAATTTTTAACAGGAAAAAAAAATGATACGTGATTTGCACATGAATCGTTAGGATGAGTCATCATTTTTTATTTATTTTGAATAAAAATTATTGAGATTAGGATCTTTTTAAAATTTATCAAAATAGAAAGTTTTAATAACTTCGTTTTAAATTTTTATAAAAATGACTACTTATGTTCATAAATGACCATATGCAAGTCACATATATATATATATATATATTATATATCAATTTTCGTAAAAAAAAAATTACATTATCATCAATCAGAAGTGTTTTTTTACATTTTTATTATTAATTGTAAATATATATATATAATTAAAAAATATGTAGTCAATAAACGAAAAATTCAAGAGACAGCATTGCAAAGTTTTTGGCAATCCTTCACATGCTGATATACAGTAACATTTGTCCACGACAAAAGCTATAAACCACTCATTCCAAGATGCTTTTTCTTGTTTCATGACATTATAATTTAACGTAGAAAATGAAGAAAATAAGTTAATTAATACAAAAGGCAAACTATTTTCCTTCTTGAAGTTATGACTCGTGATAAAACAGTATAGAAATAAAATATGTATATGTATATGCCAAGTAAACACACACACACACGCACACACACACACACACACACACACACACATATATATATATATGTATATATATATATATCTATATATAGTGCTTGATTGCACGAAAAAAAAAAAAAAAAAAGTTTAGCATGTGTTAAAAGAGCATGAGACATCTTCGATCAAATTATTAAAGTTTTAACAATGATTAACACATATTGCAACTTGCATTATGTGTTTCTTGAGACCCGTGCTTTGAGTCTCTTTTTCAGGTTTTTCTTCGAGCCCTTAAAGAATTTCAGCTAAAATTGATTAAAAAAATAAAAAATAAAATAAAACTTGTATTTTTCACATCCTCTACAAAAGAATGTTAGTAGGTTCATCTGTTTTCGAAAAATATATATTTATAATTTGTTTACAAAGTAAAGCTGAACCTCTTTTCTATTATTTTCCAAAGTTTGTTTTTGCTTTTACAATTATTTTTAAAAGTTGATTCTAAAAGTGTCTTTAAATTATTATAGGAGTGTTTGGTTGACCTTTCAAAAGAACTTTTAACTATTTTGAGAATATTTTAAAGCCAATAAGTTTTTGTATATTTCATTATAATATATATTTTTATTGGCTTTAGAAAATATAAAGTATCTTTTTTTTTTTTTTTCTTCTTCTTAAGTTTTATTGTTTTTTTTTTATTTTATTTTAATGTGATTTCAAACACTATTAAAAAGTCGTAACTTTTACTTCTCTTTTAACATAAGGAAAGGCAATGAAAAAAAAAATCATGCCCATTGTTAAGAGAAATATGTAAGAGTATGAAATATATATATATATATATATATCAGTGGGATGAAAATCTACAATATGGTTAGATTACATACAAGTTTATAATTATATTAAAAAATATGACAATTTAATAAAAATTTATGAAAAAAAATTGATGAATTAGAACTACAGCCTAGCGAAAGAATATTTTCTTTGTACCCCACCATATAATTCACTTCTTTCATAAAATTAATAAGAATTATTTGGTAACGACAATACTGTGAAAAGAAATGCTCTAGACCAATCATATTAGTATAAAAAATATGCAAATTTAATAAAATTTGATGAAATTTTAATGGTCTAGAGCCGCGTATACTTCAAATATAAGGTATAAAATTAAAAGTTGTAAATTCATGAAATTCACTATTTTTCATTCCTTCAAATTTAATAATTTTGACAAAATTTTAACGGTCTTGAGCCACGTATACTTCAAAAATAAGATATAAAATTAAAAGTTGTAAATTCAGGAAATTCACTATTTTTCATTCCTTTCAATTTGAAAAGAAAATCACCAAAATAAATGAAATGGAAAACAACAAGAACTTTAATCGCTCCTATATATATATATATATATATATTGAACTAAACCATCATAATCATATTAGTAGAAAAAAAAAATGCAAATTTATTAAATTTTGACGAAATTTTGATGGTCTAGAGAGCCACGTATACTTCGAATACAAGGTACAAAATTAAAAGTTGTAAATTCATGAAATTCACTCTGTTTATTCCTTTCAATTTGAAAAAAAAATTTAAACAAATTAAATGAAACATAAAATAACAAGAACTTTAATGGCTCTCATATATATATATTTGAACTTGGAGATGGGAATATTTAAATTCTAAATTTTATAATAAAATTAATTGTGAAATTACCGATATATTATTTATATAACCACAATCACTCTCATATTCTAATTTATAAAAAAATGTAACATCAAAAGTATTTATGAAATATTCCTTTTTTTTTTTTCAATTCTTTCTTTTCTACCGAACGATACAAACATCTTATTTCACCTTTTTAAAAAAAAAAAATATATATATATATATATATATATATACACGTATATTCTTCAATTCTCTTATGAAACAGGGGACATCGGATAAAAGCCAACGGTATATCTCCAAAAAAAATAAAATAAAATAAAAAGGCAACAGTGAAAATATCTCCCCTATCATATGTGAGAGCCCACAACATGCATCGAGTGACACGTGTGCAAATCTGACTGACAATCTTCTGTCCCCATCCCAGCTGGCCTTTGGTATCTCATTGGACTAGCACCCAAAAAAAAAACCGCCATAATTTCAGAAGTAAGAAATTGCCACGTGGCAATCAAGTAACGGCCCACAGCATTCATCTGGTGGTGGGTCCCACGGGTAAAACCTACTCATTACAGTTGAGAAAAAAACTTTTTCATTTGTTTGTTGGCTTAGTGAACTGCGTGACTCTTTATTTATTTATTTTACTCTAAAATATTTCAGTTGGGGGGGGGGGGGGGGGGGGGGTAAAAAGGAAAAGAAAAGGATCTTTCATGTCCTTTTTCGTCATAATGAAAGTCAAGAACAAACGTAATTTCCTTTGGATTCTAGCAGGGAGATGCCAAATCTAAAGCCTGGATTCGGAATCCTCATCCACACCTTCCACGCTAAACAATACGAAACAGTCATACGTAGAACAGTTCGATCAGTGTGAAATTACGTTTCTGCCCCTACCCTTCATTCATCACTCCCATAAATGACAGTTTCTGAATTCTGACCTTTTTGACTGCCGAAACAGCCGTTATTTACACTCTCTCCATATTGCATTGTATATTCCAATTTTTGGTTCGCCTATTCTGAGAATCTGAATTGTCCAAAATACCCTTCCCTTTAACTTTTTTCTTTTTAATCAACTAATTAAAGGTCGTTTGGAACATACACTCCAACCGGAGTTTTGAAAATATTTTTTATTTGAACAAAGTAAATATTTGGTTGAAAATAAATTATTTAGGGTATGTTTGTTACTCAAGCTCAAACCTCAAGTTCAAACTCAAATTTTTGTCTTTTTCTGAAAAAAACATTTTGTCTTTTCTAAAAAGTCAACAAAATTTACTATTTAAACTTAAAAAACATAACTCAAACCTAAACACCAAACGAACCCTTAGAGTTAAAAATTGTAAAAATTTAAAATATATTTCAAAAAAAATATGAATCTTTTTTTTTTCCTCTCGTCATTTTAGGCAATTTTTTTTAAATCATTTAATTTAGAATTGATATTTAGAAAATTATGGATTTTTAAAATTTGAGATTTTTAAGAGATATTTTTAGATTTAAGTAATGATTTTTTTTATTTAAAAAAGACAAAAAAAAAAAAAACTTTTGGAAAATTATAACACCCCCTTAATCATTTTGGATGGCTAATGAGTGGGACAGTTTTTGATTGCTAAAATTCTAATTAGTTACTTGCACTTTTTTGGTATCGATTTCCATAGTAAAATGGGAGACAACTTCACTTGGCTTTGCTTGGACCGTCAACTTTGGTATCCTAGTTATTCTAAAATTGGATATATGAATGTAGATATAAAGTCTTTCTCTATCGTCATTCTCATTCGCCGTGATATTCGGAGTAAAAACACATTATTTATTTAAATTCAGTTATCAAGTATTGTTGTTATAACTTTCTAATATTTATATAATTTTAAATAGATATTGCGAGAAATAACTGTTTTTTTTTTTTTTTTTGAAAAGACCATGAACAAGTCCTATATTTATTGCTTTTGTTTTAACTTTTATTAATAGTTGATCATCGTTGTGAGGTGTTTTGTTACATATTCAACTTGTCAACTTGCTTCAAATAGATAATAATATTTTTGGATAACTTGTTCATTTGAGATATTTTGCTTTTCAAGATTGATCAATTTGTACTTGGTGTGGAGTAAGGTCTTTAGAAGTTAGATATTTTGCAGAGAGATAAGTAGAAGTATAGCTTTCTCAACAAATTAATAAGAGAGTGAAGGCAAAATGAACCAAATTTTACTACGAAATAATCACATAGTAAGTACATACAATCCAAGCAACATACCAAAAACATGGTACGTACACACTTTAGGAACTCGTATTTATTTTCGCATTTTCTCTTTTCACCACCTCTAAAAGAAAATACAACATGGGATCGCATGTCTAAACATTTTTATTATTGTATCTGTATAAGTAATATCCATTCACTCTAAGTACATTAACTGAACCTAAAAGTCCTTTCTCTAACAGGCTACAACACGTTTAATACAAAACACTATCGCCGAGGCTAAGGATGAAAGGTCCAAACTTTTTTTTTTTTAAGTTCACTTTTTGTCTTTTTCTAAAAAGTTAACAAAAATTATAACTAGTTTTTGAAATGCTAATCAATTTTAACTTAAATATTTCATCTCAAACTCATATTCCAAACGCATACTTATATTATCTAAAATGTAAACAATAAAGGTCTATTTAGTATGTAGGGATTGTTTGGACGCACAATCCAAACTTTAGAATTACAATCTAATTTTTGTCTTTTTCTCTCAGTTTCACTATTCATACAGTTTTATAACTTAAACTTTAAAAATCCATAATTTCGCATAGACAAGTTAAAATGAGATATATATTTTTTAAAATTGTATAGAATTTTAAAAAAATGAAACAAACTCTATATTGATATTTTTTTTTCCGAATATATTTTAAGTTTTTACATTTTTTAACTCCAATAATTCAACGCTTCTATAAACACATAATTAATTTAAACTCAAATTCTACAATCCAAACCTTAACATCAAACACATGTATAAATATAAACCAACAGTTCGAACAATAAATTCACATTGACCGTATACCAAACAAGAGAAAAACAACCCCATAACGAGTGAGCATTCGTAAGGGTACATACTATAGTACAAAAGAAGTGAGACCCTACTAATAAATAAACACACATCCTTTTCCTTTGGGACCGACGATACACAAAGTCCAACCAAGAGCAAAATGGTAATTTCACCCAATCCCCAAAAACTTTCCTTTTAAAAAAAGCAGTCCTTCAACTTTCCATAAATCACCTCCTTAAATTCTCAGCCCTCTACTTCTACTGATATCTCTCTTCCCCTCTTTTCCTCACTCCAAACACCAAAAAAAAAAAAGAAAAAGAAAAATGACCTTTCTTCTATATTGTAGTCTCTCTCTCCTCTTTCTCTCTCTAGAATCCTCAGTCTCTCTCTCCTCCCCCATCCACGACCTCCTCCGGTCGAAGGGCCTGCCGGCGGGGCTGGTCCCGAAGGATGTGAAGTCGTACACCCTGTCCGACGAAGGACAGCTGGAGGTCATCCTCGACGGGCCTTGCCTGACGAAGTTCGAGAACAGACTGTTCTACGACAGCGTTTTAAGGGCCAACCTCAGCTACGGCAGCCTAAACGGCGTCGTTGGGCTCTCCCAGGAGGAGCTCTTCCTCTGGCTTCCGGTCAAAGACATCATCGTCGACGACCCCAGATCCGGCGTTATTCTCTTCGACATTGTCGTCGCTCACAAACAGCTCTCTCTGTCTCTCTTCGAAGATCCTCCCGATTGTAAACCTACTGGTATATAATTTTTTTTTTCTCTTTCTTTTTGTTTTTGTTTTTGTTTTTTGTTTTTAATTGGTTTTTGACTCTAGTTAAATTTGTAACTTCATTTTGGAACAGCTTTGTATTTTTTTGCAGAAACAGTTTTAGAGAGAGAGACTGTTCAGAAACTGACTACTATGCACACACGGACTTTCACTTTATTTTGTCTTCTTAGTCTTCTATCTGTTTATTTATTTATTTATTTTTTGTTTCGGAGAATTTTACGATACCGTATGAAAAATCTGACAGAACATGATTTTAATCTGCTTATTGCATTATCTTGCATATAATTCTGATTTAATTTCACGATTCAAAATTGTTGTGCTGCTAATACTTTTAATTTCAATTCTCCTTTATTTTGATTTTTTTTTTCTTTGGCAATTTTCTTAAGGTAAAAATTGGAATTTTTTAATTATATATTTTTTATTTTCTATGAACCAAGTGGTAAAATCTTAGGCTGGCACAAGTACAATATTAGGTTGCCTTTGGAATTTTCCGATTCCGATTGCGATTTTTTGTTTTTGTTTTTTTTTTTTGTTATGAAATTTGCATAATTGGGAGGCTAATCATGTGATGTGATTTTTGCAGGTGCGTCGAAGAATGGTGTAAGGAAAGAGAGAGGATTTGAGGCTTTGAGATAAAATAATAATAATAATGGTAATAAAATAAATAGCCGACCTTGTTTCAATTTTTGTCTTGTCCCTTTGTAATGTAATGTTTTACAATCTAATTATAGTTATAAATCTAGGTTGAGTTTTCCCTTTTTTTATTTTTATTTTTATTTTAATTTCCGGGTTAGAGGGGTTAGTGGGAGATGGTAAAGATATGATATCTTGGAATCAGCGAGTACTAATCAATTTAGAGGTTGTAATCTTCAACCTTTTGTTTGATATTTTTTTATTTAATCATAATCTATATTAGGATGAGCCCCAAAGCAAAGAATCAAATTTTAGTATCTCTAAAGCCATTATTTCCAATATAATAAATTAAAAACAATCCTAAAGCTTGGTTTGGATCACATGAAAAAAGTGTTATTTTATGTCACATGAAATGAGTGCTATTATATATGGATATATTAAAGCAGAAGATAAGCCACGGAATTTTTAGAAAGAAGAAATAAATTTTCTATGTGTTCTTTTCTTAAAGAAATAGGAAAATAATTTAACAAAGACATGCCAAGTAAAGTATGATTGAAAATGATATATGTATATATTTACACAAATACATACATATCTATACTACATATTACTACTAGAAATGGGAATAAAGAACGACAAATCTATGGTAAGATATAAGGGGAATGTTTTCTAGACAGGGTTCAGCATTAAATGATTTTGATTATATCTAGATATTATTAGTACCGTCATATGAGGAGGGCACCTTATCGGCTCTTTTTACTTTTTTATAGTACTACTAGTTTTTACTATCATTCTTGATACAATCTCATTTTTTATTTATACCTTTTTTTTTCATTATATTTAATCAATTTTTTCTCTTTAAAATGTAACATATTACGTTAATTATATTTTTTTAAATATACGCTGTGTGTAAATCACCTCTTTTGTCAAAAAAATTTAGTACAAGTTTTGTATCATGTTTCATGTGTGGTAAGTTTTTTCATCAGACAAGCTGTTTCTTCTCTTTCTCCACCTCCGTCTTGTTCTTCAAAAAGCCATAAATCTTATGGAGGTTTTAATTTATCTGACCGAAAATAGCTACAAAATTGTTTGAATTCTACTAATGGGGGCGTCGTTTTTGTGGATCAAGCTCAAGGGTCAAAAAGACCTTAGAAGATTTTGCTTAACTGTCAGATTGTCATAATGTAGGGATTTCGAAGTTTTTGAGTTAGAAATTGCGAGAAACAATGGAGGAACAAGTAAATCCTTTTCAAATACATGAAAACTTATTGAATTAAGCGCGGGTTAATGAATGTATTTGAGGTTTCGGCCTTGTTTGGTTGCAAGTTTGGTTTAAAATAAATTGTACTTTTTTCATTATGATTTTTGTCTTTTTCTGAAAAAGTTTTTTGTCTTTTCTGAAAAATTACTATTGAAACTTAAAAATCTTAAACTAAACTCATTCACCAAAGACCCCCTTCATTTTTCATTTGGTTTGAGGGCATAAGGAAATCATGCATTATGGAAGGATCCATGGTCTCTACGGCTATGGCTGTCCAACTATCAAGTATATATAAAGTGTTAGCTCTACTTGTTTCTTTTGTGAAATTAAAAGTTTTTTTTTTTTTTTTTTTGGAAAATTTCTAATTTTGAATTTAAATGAATGTTGATTCCTCTGCTGAATAAGAATATGCCAGTACAGAACCCTTTTTTTTTATTTTTTTTTTAAACGTCATGAAAAGTAAATCTTATTTCAAAAATAAATGAAGAGACGTTCTTGTCTACATCTTACGCTTCTTCTTCATCTCATTCTTCTTCTTCTATCATTATTGGTTGTTGTAAGGACGACGATGAAGTTTTTTGAGATAAGATGAGAAGGAGAAATCTGGGTGTAAGGTAAAATTGTGAGTAGAAGAAAAAACGACATGTAGCAGCAAAGCAAATTAAAGAGGTTAAAGTGTTATTAAAATAAGTTGGATTTTATTAGAGAAGTTGGATTTTATTCCGAAAAAAAAAAAAAAAAAAAACGGCCACATTTTTGTCGTTTATATATATTTTTTTGATAAGTTTTTGTCATTTAATATTGACAAAAGGAGCATATTTGTTATGGTTAAATTTTTTTTTTTAAGAAGGAAGGGTAAAATGGGCAAATAAAGATTGACAAAAAAGGTGTCACAACACTTAGTATATATAATAGATATAATTTTCATTTTAACTATATTTATAACATTGATATTACCGGTATAACCATGGAAATATCTTATCCATTTGTTTAATTTTTTTTATTGTAATATATGATTTTAATAATATCTCATACATATACATATTATCATAGAATAGTAGAGATACTCGAGATTTTGAGAAATTTAAAGAGCCTACTTTTAGAAGCTATTACTACACAACAACACAATACAAGTGGACGATGATTCTAGTTCTCAAAAGAGTGAAAAGAAAAAGCCTCGCTTCACGGGAGAATATTATCCTATTGTACAGACAGACATAAAAACTAATATACTGTTTTTCTTTCATGGGATGTGTATTAGCATATTCATATATTTATATACATATATATATATATATATTGATGTCGTTATCTTAAAAATCACTACTCTTTATCTCTTTACAAGTCTTACGTCACTTTACGCGGGAAATTGAAGGGCCCAAATTTCAAGTGGGGTCGTGATTTATTGGAGGGTAGGTCCCACGCGCTCCTTCATGCTGGGGTACCCTATAATTGCTCTTATCTTATGTCGCTTCTTTCGGCTTTTAATTTGTTGTGCGGCTTGGTCGTTTCATCATCCACCTTTTTTATTTTTTTATTTTTTTATATTTTAATTTAAGGAATAATTTGGAAATACTTTTGCCTTGCTTTAGTAAAAACATCCAAAAGGAAGTTGAACTTGAGAAGGGCGTTCACACTTAAAGATTAGTACATTTTTGCTTCTTATTAAATGGAAACGAAAAAAGAAAGAGCGGTTTTTTCTTTTAATTACTCATATGTTCTTAATAAATTAATAATGACTTAATTATGAAGATATTTTAGTAAATACATTAATAAGATTCCTATTTCAATTTTATTTATCATTGAAAAAAGAGGATATTGAGGTAGGGATTTGGTATTCGACTCGTAATCTTACATATTTTTTTAATTTACAAGATGACACATACTATAACATATGCTTGCTTTAAATAAATAACTAAAAAAAAAAACCTGAAAACAAAGTAATGATCCACATTCTTATTATTTCAATTTTTTTTTTTAAATTTGTCTTGTTACCTTTCCTATTATATTTCTTTATGGTTTGATAAACATGTCCGTAGATAGGTAATTTATGTGTTTTTATATTCTTTATCAATAGGATAAAATTCAAAATTGTGTAAATTATTATAAATTAAAAGTTAAAAAATTACAATAAATGGTAAATTTACGAAAATAATTAAAGTAATTTGTAGGGTTTCAAAATATTTAAAATAAATATCGAATTTAAATATTAAATTTATTAGGTAAAGTAAAAGTTTACTGAGTAAATGATATATTTATAAGACGTAAATAAATTATTTACCTAAGTAAATATACTATTTACTCCAAATATTTTATAAAACCTACTATTTACTTTAATTATTTTCTGAAAACTACTATTGTGCTATTTACTTCTTTCTCTTTTAAAATTTTAATAACTCAGAAGTGTGCCCTACCAATCTCCAAACTATATGATTAAGTTCTCCATCTTGTATGTCCATTATCAACAGTGATGTACCCATATAGAGGCATACCGTACACTACAAGAATAAAGCTTTTTAGCCGTCACTAAAAGAGCTAAAACAACAGCATTCGACAAAACCTAATTAAATGAATTTGATAGAATTTTTAACAACGACATAGAACTTTTAACAACGATACTATGTCGTTGTTAAAAATGGCTTAAATTTTCACGAAAATTTATTAACCCCTTGAAATTACTACCTTTTTTTTTTTTAGGAAAAATTTGAAAATATTATGAAATTTTTAAGCGATGAGGCTGTGTCGTCACTAAAAGTTAGACACAAAGATATCTCTGACAGTCAAATAAACATGGATTCCAGCTGTCAAACAGGGTGGGACGCAATCTTTTAGCAACGACTTTTGTCGTCACTAAAGGTCGTTTTTGGTGGGTTTTTTCTGGCACTAGTGAACAGTATGGTGGGAAGGACTTATAGCGACGACTCATCGTCGCTATAGAGTTGACTGATCTGCCTCACAATTTTCCATACAATTGTATTACAATTAACGATGACGTGTTGTCGCTATATATGAATTTTGCAGCAAAGACATTCAGCGACAACATGTCGTCGCTGTTAGAAGGTTATTAGCGACGACTTCCTGACGTCGCTTTAAAAATCGTCGCTGTACTTCCTTTTTCTAGTAGTGCTAATTAATGATTTGGTACGGGTACTCATGTAATTTACTTTACTGAGAAAGTTTACAATTTATTTGTGGTCAATCTCAAAATGGCACATTTATTGGGGAAAAAGAAAAAAAAAAAGATTTATAAAATTGGCCTACAGTGATCAACAAATTTATTTATTTTCCTTTTGAGGGGATAATGCTCAAAGATTAATTGAACATGACTACTTACTTAACAACGTTGCCAACCTTTTATTTCAGTGACATATATACCTTTTTTTAAAAGCATTGAAATGATAATAAAATGTGTAAACTTTAATGGGGATATATGTGGAGGCAAAACGAGAAATCATGATTTTTTTTTAACCTTATCTAAAAAAATTAATAAAAACGCTTGCCTCATTCATCCTCAAGTAACTCCGTCACTGCTTACTGATTACAAAGACGCTCCTATAGGCTATAACTCACGAGTATTGCCTGGTACTTTTTTCTTCTTTTGTCTATGGATTTGTTTTGGAGGGAAAGTTTCAATTTTGCGGTTGTCAAAGTGACACATATATTGAAAACAAAGCATTGTAAAGTTTAACACATTTGCCTGATAGTATGTGCTTGTCTTTAACATATTTTTATACCAACATTCCTGTCTTGCTTTTCATTGCAGCTGTCAAGCATATTATTAAATGGAAAACAACCATTTTTTCCTGTCCAATTCCTGTGGTATTCCACTAGTTTACCACCTTGAGTTCTGTTTTCTTTCGGAAGAAAGCAATGTTATAAAAATTCTTAATAGAAAAGTTTTGTTACGAGAAGCATGTGAACTAGTTTGAAAAGTTCAAGGTCGTGCATGCTTTTACTACAACAAAACAAAGGCACGGTAGTTCACAAGGTCGAAACTTTTAACAGCATGATCGGTCGGTCTTACACGTAACATGAATTTTGAAATCAAAATGTCTACGTAATTATAATTTTAAAAAATAATAATACAACAAAAACTTTAAACTAAATAATATATTTTTATATTTGGAGTGCATGACCATTTTTTCTTAAAGATAGAATCGAAGACAAACCTATTATTTTTATATTGCGGAATTATTTATTAATTTTCCCATAGACATTGACTCTAATAATATCATATTATTCAAAAATATAATTGGTGGGATTAATGCCATAGAAGGCTGAATTTTTGTGGCCCTCGCTTCTCTTTTCCTTCAAATCTATACCATACAATTGTAAAAGATATTATCTTAAGTGGGACCACTAAAAATCATAGAATTTCCCATCAAAAGTATTTGTTTCTTGCAAACTAATTTTTTCTTCAAATAACAAAATGAGGAATCTGGTGATGGTGGGTCGATTGTCGTTTCTTGTTTATTGGCTTATAAAAAGGGCCTATTGCTAATGTCAGTTTCTAATAATTGGTGGTAAAACATTGCAGAGCCAAATATTATAAACAAATAAGTTGCTTGTCCTAAACCAAGTCTCTATATTGGGATTGCTATGAAACCATTTTTTCGTCCCCAAAACTTGTTTTCGATTATTATATATATTTTTTCTTATTGATTGCCTTGTTTTAATTAATTTATCAAATCATAAATATATGTAAATATATAAATATATATTACAAAATCAATCATTTAAGTTAGATCACTTAATAACAAGAGGTTGGGCAGTTCATCCACCTCAAAAAACAAAGTGACAGACACTGCATTCGATTGCTGCCATGTGCGTTTGATGTCGATGCCTCACCAAACTTAAGCTATATATATATATATATGTTTATGTATATATATGTAAAATTCAATAAACACCTAAAGAGTTTAATTGGACCAAATGAATGTGAAAAGACATGGAATTGGGATTTCTACACCATATTTAATTAATGGCCATCAAATTTAAATAAGGTGACCATCTCAAAAAAGATTCTATCCTCTTCCGTCCGTTTTTTTTTTTTTTTTTTTTTTTTTTTTTGATATTTCAGATAAATACCATTTTTCCCTTAAAAAAAAAAAAAGGTAAATACCATTTTTTTTCTCTAGTTTTAGCATGAAGGACCCTTAGTATTATAAATTATTAAATTGATACCTTCTAATTTTAGTTTATTTACGACGGTATCCCAAGAACATATGTTAAGCATGAGTTTGCTTCTCAGATTTAAATCTAAGTTTTTCATCTCAGTTTTTATTTTATTTTCTAAAAAGTCAACAAAAATTATAACTAAGCTTGCGTTTGGTTCGCCAATTAGATGAAAATTTTAAGTTGGAGTTGGTTGACTTTTCAAAAACTAGTTATAAATTTTGTTGACTTTTCAGAAAAAGATAAAAATTGATATAAATAAGTAAAATTTAGTTAGAGTTAAACCCAAACTTCAAACAAAGCCTAATTTTTAAAAAGTCAACTAATTTTAACTTAAAAATTTCATCTCAAACCCGTATTCCAAACGGAGCCTAAGTGACTTTTGCAATCCTTATGTATGTATGTATGTATGTATAAACACTTTACAAATCATGTATAAAAAGCTGAAGTTTATAGGCGCTTCATTTACTAGGGGTGTTATCTATCTTCTTTACCAATTTTTTGAAGTGCTTCCAAAAACAATAATTAAGCGCAAATTAATTTAAAGGAAAAGGACAATAAGTTTACACATATTATAATAAACATTAAATAAATTATGTCTTGGAGTACCACTGTAAGACAGATTAGAATTCTAGTGTGTCAACTTAATATATGTAATTGTGTAACACCAAATTAATGTCCTTTGTGCTAAAAAAAAAATATAGTATGATAATTACTTTGTTTTTTTTTTTTTGGACAAATCAAATAATAGGACTTGTGTAATTGTGTAAACTCGTGGGAACATTTATGTAAATGCTAGATTTTTTCATTACATATCGTAATCAAATTGTTACGAATCTTACAAACTTTTAACAAAAAATCTAAAAATTCACATTATGCAACTTTTATCGAATTAGTTTAAGGTTAACATGTACAACTAAACAATGATGAGTTTTAGCATTATAATTTCTCCAAAGCCTTGGAAATAGTGACTAATAACAACAAAATATGGTAATAATAGTTAATTTCTTAGGGTGATTGGAGTTATCTGTGAGAGCCTGGATGAGGCTTCTAGTGGAGGAGGTTGGTTCTACATGGCAGTGCAAGTAGGGGTATGGTGATCCATATGGGCCAACTAGAGTAACATGCCTTGAGCATTATGATTTCATTATTTAGGAAACCTGTACTTTTGAAAAGTTTATGAATTTTTTCCCGCAATTAAATTTTGATAAAAAATACATCAACACTCATTAGAAGCATCAGTTTGAGATATTAAGTATAGAATTATGAAATGACATACATTAGTAGCACTTCTGGCACCCGTTACCCTTATTAAATGTGAAATAACGATAAGAGAGAAATATGAGAAAAAAAAGACAAAGATATTTACTTTTTTAACTTAATT
The DNA here is from genome assembly GCA_009761775.1 of Ficus carica. Lineage (NCBI taxonomy): Eukaryota > Viridiplantae > Streptophyta > Magnoliopsida > Rosales > Moraceae > Ficus > Ficus carica. The sequence goes on from VYVB01000451.1 coordinate 238,110, forward strand.
ATAAGTGTTTCATATTTAATATCCGCAACTCATACTTCAAATGAGTGTTATGTGTATTTTTATCATCAAAAAATTAATTAAGGGGGAAATTTTACAAACTTTTTCAAAGTTTAAGTGAAAGAATGCTACAAATTAAAGTTCCGGGGGTATTTTGTAAAAAGGCTTAAAGTTTGGGGGATTGTAATTTGTCCTATAATCTATATTTATAATTTTAGACTAGTCATAAATTTGTTTAGTTATAACACATAAAATTACATATAAAATAGAATAAAGTTACATGAATCCATTAAAAAAATGTTACATCTAACGGACTCGTGTGACTGTCGGAGTGAAAATTATTCGTCCATATATATTGGATTTTTAATCAAGAGAGCATTCTCAAGTTTTTTTTAAAAAAAAAAAAAAAAAAAAAAAAGAGTTAGTTTTGTGATGAGGGGATATCATACACGTGAAAAATGTTGGTAATTAACTTTTATACATTGGATCCTTTGGAAAAGTGTCTCACGTCCATTTTAAGGACCATTGGAATTATATATATCGTATAAGGTAGGTTAAGTTAATGAGATTGGGTTAGTAGGGGACCAAATTTCCTTTGGTTATTCTTCTTTTTCTAAGCTAAATGCAAATGGGTAAAGTGGAATATTATGTGGGATTTATGAAAAGATTTTTGATATTGATGTTTGTTTGATAACAGAGAAATAAAAAGGTAGGATTAATAAATGAATTTTAATTCTTCAAAATATTAAGAATTAGCTTCCTAATTCTATTTTACCAAGAGTAATAAACTTACGGAAGAAAATAAACAATCATAAAATACGTATATTTTTATACATGTTCACCTTAATGTGAGACTACGTCATATTTTAACCGTTGCAGTAATCTATTATAATGATATAACAAGAAGTTTACAAGATAAATTCACACCCTTACATTCTTTACATTTTTCTCTATTCTCTCATAATATTAATCTCTAATAACGGCACCCCCTATTTATAAAGAAAAAACTAGAGCAACCAAAATTACAAGTGAAATCCTAAAAATACCTTTAATGAAACAACTCTTAAATACTGTAGACTGATCCACGTGATATCTCTGTGTAAGACATTTTTTCGTAAGACATTAATTAGACTCTACAACTTAATACAAAACACTATTTTTTTTCCTCCTTATTCTTCTCCGTACATCTCTATATTAAACAAGAGAGGTAATTTTTTTCATTCTTTTTTTTTATTTTTTTTTATTTTTTTTATATCAAACATCATATGAGAAATGTTCTCTCACTTAGATTAGCTACTACTCTTTCCTCGCTATTTTCTCTCCTTCCTCATCAAAATCAAACTACCCCCACAAATGTTGTGTCTTTGTATCAAGTCATTCTTCTTATTCAAACTACAAGAAATTTTTGCAAAACCAGAAAGGTATGTTATAGTGACAGACAAATATTATTGGTAGATATATACGACCCATATGAGATTTGTCAGTTCCCGATCCTAGGCTCTTATATGGTCATTAATTACAATCATTGTGTTTACTGTATAAAACTGTATATTATGAGATGATGTTATGATCAATATTGTTACACTTATTTTATGACTATCGTTTAATTTAAATCTTATGATTGAGATCAACATAGTATGCTCGTATAGTAGAAACTCTTGATATATTATCGCTAATTCGTGTCAAATACATAATGATACCAGTTATGAACAACTGAGATGCAATGTTCACTGCACCAATAACAGTTCCCAGCATTTTCCCAAACCAAAGTACATAATTATTTTCTTTGATAAAAAAGTACGTAAATATTATTTCATAAATACTACAGTGTACAAAGTTAGAACATCTGGATAACCGTGTTTTTTTCCCCCTTTAGTCTCTCATCTATAAACATTGTGTCATTTTGGTTTTTATGGTGTGTTTGGTGTTCAGGTTGAGTTTAAGATGGAATAAAATTTTTAAGTTGAAGTTTGTTGATTTTTTAAAAATTAGTTATAATTTTTTGTTGATTTTTTCAGAAAAAAGACAAAAAACCAGCCATAAAGTACAGTTGAGTTCAAACTTAACTTGCATTCCAAATATAGGCTTAAATTTTTAATTTTGATAGATTACTCTTTAAATTTTAGTTTTTTTTAACAGTTTTGATATATTTCTTAAATTTTTAAGAAATATATAATCACCTATCCCATAATAACCCAAAAATTTTGTAGAACTAGTAATAAAGTGTAAAATATTTCAGTTTTCAAAGGTCGTTAACGATAATGAAGATAATATTTTGTACTTCATGTGTAATTATTTCCGTAAATTTAAAGTTATTGTGTGATAGGCACATGATAATGTTTGTTATATATTTAATGTCAATAACTTCAAATGCTGAAAAATTTTAAAGGAGGAGAGAAATTTGTCAAAAAAAAAAAAAAAAATTCAGGACTAAATTTACACAATATACATAATTTTTGAACTAAAAGTGTTAATATAAGCGTATTTACTGAGAAATGCTCAAAAGTATAGTCTCAAGATAAGGAACTCCTTGATCTAACATTCAAGTTTTCAGAACAAATATTGTGATGCAACTGAAGGATCTAGTTCAAGGCCCATCCAAACCTGAAAGAGTTGTTCAATGGCCCACTTTACCGTAATGTCCAATCTAGCATAGCTTGATAGTCCAATTTCATCAGAAAAAAGAAAAAAAAAAAAAAAGAGAGAGAGAAATTTGGTGAAGAAAACCGGAGAGTATAAGAAGCTCCAATTTACTAGGGGTGTTCAAATGAATCCGTGAATCTAATCGAATTGGCTCACCTAACTCAAATCAATTCAGATGGATTGAGTTAGGTCTGGAGGACTTTCATTATGGTACATATTTAGAAAATCTCAATTTGAAAATTTTGAGTAAATATGTGGGATAAACATTTCACAATTACTTAGAAATCAAACTGATATGTGTATCTAAATGAATATTTCTATTTTCTTTTTCCCTAAAAAATTATAAATATTTGTAAAATATAACCTTTCCTATTAACGAATAAGATTTCATTAAACTATATTTGTTATGGTATGTAGATTATAATTTTTTAACTTAGATTGGGTTTTTTGGACTAATTCTATAGGTGTTAAAAAGGAAATCAGTAGTTATTTGAAAAAAAAAAAAAAAAAAAAAAGAGAAGCAGAAATGAAATAAAAAAATTGGAATAAAAGAAAATTAACAAAAACAAGAGGAAATTGTAGTAGCTACCATTCTACAATACGGGATCTTTAACAATTTTGGAGGAGAAAAAGACTACGTTAAATCTACCTAATGTTTATTTTTCTAGCTTTTCCTTTTATGTCTCCCTTCCGATCTATCGATGCTTTCATGTTGACATTATAATAGCAAGATCGTAAACATCAGCATTGGTCTAGATTTGGCAATCTTACCTCTACTGAGGATCGCTCGATTCAACTCCTCCTCGCACAGGCAAGGCGCGAACTCGCGCCAGCGCTCATGTTTGGGAAGTTTTCGGGGTGAGCTCTTGCTCCTCATGTTGTATGGTGCGTGTGGCCTTGGTGGGATCTAAAGTGAGGCATCTCGTATTGCTTGTGCGAGCCTCCCGGCTCTATTCAAAGCTTGCGAATTGCATCGAGCGGCTGATGCTAGCTTTGTGTTGGCTTAAGGTTGCGCTTCTAGGTTGTGACAAATAGTTGTTAGAGTCGGGAGGGACGAGATATAAAAGTAAGCCACGGTCGTGCCAATAGTAAACTAGTAGTGTACTAGAAAGTAAACCAATAGATAAAAAAGTAAACCCCCAATAAGTAATTTGGACATTCTGTACCCTAAAAGTAGTATTTTTCAAGAATGAAGTAGATATGGTATTTAATAAAAGAAACTACAAAACATGTGATAATCATATCAATTCCCCCAAAACAAAAAAGGATGTTACATGAGAGATTAATTATACTCTAGAAAATTAAAAGCAAAATGACAAGGGTCCATGGGTAGGCTTGATTGCCCAACTATAATAAAGGCTGGGCCCACACTATCTCTTTTAGGGATATTTTATTTACACCTTCAATATTAATAAATACCCTCATACATTCATTAAATATTTTTATTACATTTTTATCCTACATTAAAATTACCCTAAATCCCATTAACAATGCACATACCCCACTTACCTACAAATAGAAATATTTTTTTTTATAAAAAAATTAAAAAACATACACCACATCAACTATAAATTGAAATAAATTTTTTAAACAAACCAAAAAAATCCCCTATAGATTTAATTTACACTGATTTCATTTTTATAAATTCTAAATTTTTCTTCATAAATATTTTTATAAAAAAATCTTTGTAACTACATGAAATTTTTCAATAGAGGATTCAAGTGAAACAAAGATTAAAAAAAAAAAAAAAAAAAAACTTGTCTCTTGAAGAGCCAATAATTATTAATATATGTATTTTTAATTTTTTAATTCATCAGTATTATGTGTTCTTTTTCTTTACTTTTAATATTTAAAAATGATTTTTTGTGGTTTTTTTACACGATAATTCTTTTTATTTTTTTTTTCTAGCTAGGTTCGTTTACGTGATTATATACATACATATTTTTTTAATGGAGGATGACAGCCCTTATTTTTAATTTAGATAGTCATTGAGTTTTTCTTCTTGTCCTAAAGTTATTATTAATGAAATTTTTTTTCCCCTTCCTATAATAGCTTTGTCTTCACTGATTAGATTACAAGTCATTTTGTTAGAAGTGATTTTGCCACAGAAGAATTTTTTTATTTCCTCTTTTATTTAGAGATGCTTTATATATTTTCTCTTTGAGAATGAAAAAGTTTATTCTTTTTTTCATATTTGATTTGTTAATGTATTTTTAATAAAACAAATTAAAATTAAAATTAAAATGGAAGTGGACGTAAGAAAGGGCTATTATGGTATTATGTAAAAAGTATCTATAAAAGATAAATTTATTATGTTTATTATGAATATTTATTAGGTGGAAGTATTAACAAATGTTATGGGTGCAAATATAACAACTTTTATTGTGAAGGGCGCTCTGACCTTTTTACACCTTTAGTCCTAGTCAAGCTTCTTAAGTTTAGGGGTGAAAAAAAGAAAAAAGAAAAAAGAAGTATTTACACAAAATTGTCATTTTTGACCACTTTTTTTGAAAGAATGTCTACAAATCAACTTATTTATAAATTTAAATGAATTTTAAATTTCAATATTTTTTTGTTCTACATTTACCCTTCGGTTAATGTTTCTTATTATTTTTTTATAGGAAGAAGTTGTCATTTGTGCTTTTTCTCCTTTATATACATACATACATATATATATATATATGTGTATGTGTGTATACATATTTATAGCCAAAGTTTGTGTTTTAAGGAAAGAATTAGTTACGCTTTTTATGGAAGTAAACGATGTTTTTCTTTATTTATCATATGTGGGTATATATATATATATATATATATATATATTCATATTTTGTATTTATAAAAAGTTGTTCACATATTTTATGGAGTTAATAAATACATTTTAATCAACTTATTTTATTTTATTATATATGTATTTTTTTTTTCCTCAAAATTTATGTGTAAAAATCATCGAGTTGATCATGTTTTTAATATAACTAATTTGTCCGTTTGTTTGTTTTGTTTCTTTACATATGTTTTTTTTTTTTTAATGTTTAAAAAGTATAGAGTTAGTATTGATCCTTACAATAACGACCGTCACTCTAAGATTTAATGTTTGACATACTTTACTAATACTATAATGATGTATCATTATATTAAGTAGGTTAGATTAATCACATTACGGACATAGTCTCTATGATAATGACCACATCAATCTACACAAGATTTCTTGTTTAACATAAGATCTATATAATAGAACTATCATAATCTTATTCAAAGAAAAAAAAAAAAAAAACTATCATAATGACATAATCATTATATGGAGCTCATCGTTAAAATTTAGCTGATCAATCGTAATGACATGGTCCTTATTTTAACTGACCTTGTTTTTTACTTTTTATTATTATTTTTAAAATATGGTTTGGATCCTTTGTATTGTGGTGTAACTGTAATATTGTTCAAGAAACGTGATTATAAATGGAAATTAGTGATTTTAGGAAATTTTTAATTTCTAATTTTAAAAATATAAAGTGGATAAATTGAAATTGATGTGGTTATTTTTTAGGAAGAAGCTTTTTTTTTTTTGTTTCTTAAAATAGGTTTACGGTATTTTTGTCAGCACAACACGGTTCGTTTTCTTTTTTGTTCAAATTTATAAATAAGTTTGATTTAAGACATCTTTTAAAAGCATGGTTCTAATTTGGCCGTTTATATAAATGGTCAAAAAAAAAAAAAAAATGTAACCTGATTAACCCGTCCAAATCCATCCAATTTAATCTAATATAATCCATTCCGATATAAATTTAAGATTAATCCAACCCATCTAACTCGGGTTTTCATTTAGTGAGTTTGGATTGAAATTTAGTAACCTGTCGTAAACAAAACCCACCCAATTAAGTTTTTTATTTTTTAAATTGTATTTAAATTATATATAATTTGTTTTTAATATGATTTATGAGATATATATATATATATATATATTTAAAATTGCATTGTTGATATTTTATTTTTGTATTTATTTTGGTACAATTCTTAAAACAATGAACTAGATTTTATATTGTCAACTTGAAATGAAAAATATGTTATGAACTTAATTTTGTCCTTGCATTTCTTATTTAAAATTACAGTTATTATTTTATTTTATTAAAATGCCCACCCTATCTAACCCACTCCGACTTTAATTAAGTATGTTGATTTTAAATTTTGGATTGATTGGATATGTTAAAATTGTTTCCGACCCATCCAAATTTATTAGGTTAGTTGAAAATTCCCAAAAACTCACCCAACCCACGTGATATTTACCCCTAAATCTCAACCCGATCCTAATTCCGACTCTCACATGATCCTAGCCCTAGCACTTCCCTTGCCTAGGCCACCACCAAAATTTAAGGTTGTTAAAAAGAACCGACTAACAAACCGAATAAAAAACAATTGGTTTTTATTTTTAATTGTTTTCGTTTCACCAATTTTAAATTGTTTTTATCTAGTTAGTAATTATATATTTCGAACCAAGGAAATTGACTAAAATTGCTTTACAACTTAAAAAAAAAAAAGAGAAATAGGCCGTTTTTTTTTTTTTTTTTTTTTTTAAATACTTACAATAGATAACATATTTTAAAAATTTTTGAGATAAAGAGCATATTTATGATAAAATTGTTTATTTATGATAAATTTTTAAAGTAATTTTATTGTAAATATGCTTTATAAATAAATTATATATAATAAATTTGATATTTATCGTAAAAATTTTATTCACAAGAATGTTTATAAGATAATTTGATTGTGAATAATCCTTTGTAAACACATTATTTACCGTGAATATGCTATTTATACATTATTTACTAGAGGTTTTTGATTTATTTCTCTCATTCTCCAATAAAAAAATCTCACACTTATCATATATCCTAATGTTTTTATGCTTAAAAGTTATAAAAGTAATAGTTATATTACAAGAACGATTAACGTCAAGATCTATTTTAACTAGGGTTTTTTTTTTCCTTATATTTTTGAGGTTGGCAAAAAATCATACCCGATATTTTAAATTGCGTCACGTTTATACATTTATATTTTGAATTTATGCTCGATTCATATTTTTTCTTGATCAACGATTAATTTTGACTATGCAAAAACCTACCTTTCAATAAGAGAGAAAAATAAGAAAAAAATCTAAAAAACATTCATGTCTTTTTAATAGTCAAAATCAATATTTAACCGAAGAGAGATGAGGATTTAACAATAATTCAATGTGAAGGTATAACATAATTCAAATACTTTTTTAATAATATCTAATTTTAGGGTATACAAATGAAAAAAGAGAACCATTTAACTTTGAAGTCTGAATTGATCAACCAAATCGACCGAAATTGATTATTCATGGTTTGGTTTCTATAAAAACCGATCAAAATTTTTAATATTTTTGGATGAAGAATTTGAATTCTAAATCTTAAGATAAAATAGTAATGGGACGAATTTTAAATTTTACGTGCAATAATTTTTTCAAAAAACTTAAATAAAATATTAAATTTTAAAGTCTAAATCGAATGGACCAAACCGACTGAAATCAATCATAAATGATTTGGTTACTATAAAACCGACCAAAATTGTATTAAATATTTTTAAGACCAAGAATTTGAACTTTAAATTTTAAAAATATAATCAATAATGAGACTAATATTAAATTATACCAACAATCATTTACTTTAAACAGTTAATAAAATGTTAAAATTTAATTTAATAGACAACCAATTAAAGAGAAAAATCATACAAGATCCGAACTCAACTCCGAAACCGTTGAAGTCGGCCTGCTCACTAATTTGGGTGTGGCATAATAGCATAATATTGGAACACAAAAGCTAAAGGTGAACTCGGCCCCACCTGACAATACTTGCTTCCGAAGTTTTCTTCCAAATAATCTTTATCCTTTTTTTTTTTTTTTTTTTGAGGAAATTTTATTCCAAATTATATATATTCTAGTACTTTCACGCCACGTGGGAGACATCTGAACCTGATTACAAAATTGGATGAAAAATCGCTCATTAAAAAAAAAGAAAAAAAAATTCCAAAGAAAGGAAAAAATATGCGAAAATAACTTAAAAACGACATGTCGTTTTAAAAAATCCCTGTCAAACGACGCCTTCGTTCCTTAATTCCCAAATGCTTTTTTTATTTTTTGGCTAAAGAATTCGCAAATGCTTAACTGTGTGCATATACATATACGTACACAAATTTCGAGGTCAGATAAATATATGTATATAGCTATGTATCCCCGCCATTCCCAAATTCCGAGGTCAGATAGACAGAGACTATTCGGTGGAAAAGATTCTGCATTTGCAAGCTTTTACTGTTTTACACTTCACAAGAGTGACTGTTACTCGCCAGTCGCCACCAGGGGAGGCGGAGTCAGGAGAGCAGCGACGGCGTCGAAGGTCCCCTGAATGGGCGGCGTTGGCGGCTCTACGGCGGCGTCGGCAGTTGAGCAGGCCGTGCGCAAATCCCAGAAGCCGGCTTCGGCGATCCTCTCGTCATCGTCATCGTCATCGTCGTCGTCGTCGTCGTCGTCGTCGTCATCGGCCATGGCCACCGCGGCTGACGTGACGCCGATTCAGAGGCCGGCGTGGGAGATGGACGATCTGATCATGGTCACAGGGGAGCCGATGCCTCGAGTTGTGTTCCCGGGACTTCCGAGCTTCGATGAAGCTAAGGAGGCCACCGTTGAATTGAAAGATCCTTTGGATAAGTACGTACAAATTTTCCTATTATATTCATATATCTATATATATATATATATTTCAAAGGTTGTGTTCTTGGTTTTTGAATTATCGGTTAATTTTTCAATAAATTATTTTTCTAGGGTTTATTTATGGTATTGTCCCCTTATTTATTTATTTATGTATTTTTCCATTAGTTTTGTTCTCGGTTCTTGAATTTTTGGTTTGATTGTCGGATAATATTCCAGCATAAAAATTATGGTTTATATCTACAGTTCTTGTTTAACTAGGAAAAAGAAATGAACTTTACTTATAAAGATAGATTTGCGGATTCATGAGTAAAATTTTAAGCTCAAAAATATGTTATTTGAACCATTTTTGAATTTTTTGTTGAAAATAAGAAAATGGATTTAATTGACAAGAGAAATGAAATAAAATTGCAATTGTGAGGAATGTATGAATGACACTGAGAATTAGACTAGAATTGCTTGTAAATTTTTATGTTTTATAGTGTTTCTTCGGTTTTCGGATTGAGTTTTGAAGTTGGCACTTAAGAAATGGTACTTGGTTTAGATGTATAAGCCATTTCGAGTGTCGAATCTTCTATGTTTGTTTTGCTTATCATCAACCTTGGAATGAAGAATTTTCGCCTTGTATTGAATATATGTTGTTTTAGGGTGTATTTGTCTCAGCCAGGATCATCTGAATCCGGGGAGGTAGCTGCAACTAGTCAGTTTTCAGGCCTGTCTCTTTGTCCAAACCACGACTCTGAGACTAAACCTTGTCTTGTTGTCGAGACTGCGGGAGGCCGTCTGGTTCCAAATCCTGCTCTCCAGGTGCTCCGTCTTATCAGTAGAAGCCCCGAAGCACGGGTAATGACCGACTTTAGATTGAGGCCTGACCCTTGTGATGTTTTGATCGTTCTGTTATTTGGTTATCGATTTTCTGTTCTAGTTGATGATATGCATATACTTATCTCTGTCCAAAATGCTTCTAAATTCTCATCTTTTGTGGTTTCATATTCAGATTTTTATAGCTTCTATTCCATCTGACTCGGACATATGGAATGTCGCCATGCAAAACTCGGAGATGCAACATTTCATAAATTCAAACCGGACTAGTAAGAAACAGGCTTGCCATGTTTCATTGCTCTGCTGCACATTTTTTTAGAACTATCGTTGCTTGCTTGTTTAAGTATGTGTTCAAATTCCTTGCATGGATATTCATCCAAGGATTCTGTTGCAGATGCCGAGTTTCAAGAGCATGCATTTTCCGAGAATTTTGAGAAATCAGCCGAAGGAACCGAGGCTGGAACCGAGAAATTTGAGAAATCAGCTGAAGGAATGGAGGCTGGAGCCGAGGACATTGAGAAATCAGCTGAAGGAACCAATGCTGGAAACTCGGAGAATTGGTTTATGAATAAGCAGGCGAACATCAAGCACACCGTTGTTAATCCGGTTAGCAGCCTCGCAAGCTCCCTTCGGAACATATTTGGATTCTCTTCCGATGTCAATGCAGATACGAAAACGACTCCTGTGGATAACATCAAGCTCGCTGTTGTTGATCCAGTTAGCAGCCTCACAAGTTCCCTTCGGAACATATTTGGATTCTCTTCCAATGTCAATGCAGAAACGAAAACGACTGCTGTGGATATCACCATCGGAGCAACCATTATGGGACTGGTAACGTTCATTGCTATGGTGGTTCTGATGAAACGTCGTTAGACTATATAGTTTAAGGTTCGCTCTTTCAAGTTGTTGAATTTACATATAAAAAGATGCGTTCTCTCTTGGATGGTGCTTGTTAAACATAATGTGTATGAATATTGTTGTATGATACTTAATCGAGCTTTTGAGTTTCTCGACTTTTTCCTTGTATGGCTTGGATTTTCATGGCTTAGATAATGTGTCTACCCAGTAATTAGTTTGTTTTTGTTCAAACTTTAATGGCAATATAGCCTTGTTTTTGGAAAACTGATGCAAATTTCCTTATTATATAAATGATGTTTATTGCCCATTTCATTTTATTTGTTCATAAGACATCCTCGGAGATTTGATCCGCTCAGATTAGAAAATGTTTCGGATTCATTTGAAATTCATTTCATAGTTCATACAGTTTGATTTTGAGTTTGAATTTCGGGTTTTCATTAGTTTTTGAAGTATTGAATTTCGAAATGAATTTTGCTGAATTTTTGTGATTTTGAGTTTGATTCTAGTTATTTAGGCTTTGGGAATTGTTTATATGCTGTTTTGAGTAGGGGTGGCAATTCGTGTCACGTGTCGGGTTCGTGTCGTGTTAGAGCCGTGTCTATTTTTTTCTTCCCCGACCCGCGATACGAACACGACACGAACCGGACACGAACACGATACGAACCCGTCACGGGTTGACACGACATAAACTGAAATTGACCCGTGACACGAAATTGACCCGCGATACGAAATTGACCCACGACACGAAATTGACCTGAAATTGACACGAAAAGTGACACTGAAAAAAACGGGTCCAGTCCGAACACGATCCGTTTTTTTTCGTGTCAATTTTTCCCAACCTAAACCCGCGAAATTCGTGTCGTTTTCGAGTCGTGTTGTCGTGTCGCGACCCGTATTGACACCCCTAGTTTTGAGTATCTGTGAACTATTAGAATAAATTTTTTTTGAGTTTGCAAGTCGGGTCGAAGCTGGAATCTCCAGTTTCTTGAGGGTCCGGTCAACCGGATAGGCTTGACCGGTCAACTGGATAGAGGTGGAATGCCTGTAGGCTTCCTATTTGATCCGTCCTATTTTGATCCGTTAACCCTTTTTTTGATATTTTAAACCCAGTAACGATGTTTTAAACTGCAATCTATATCTGTATAAGTTTTGGGATGTGAACCGAAAAATGTTATTTCAATACAGTATCGGAAGAGCACGCTAATTAGGTTAGATGTTTAGTTTAAGAGTAATTGACCAAAATGGTCTTTGAATTCTTCAACAGGTGCGATTTGGTTTCTATTTTGTTTTATTTTGGCCGAGAAGATCTTAAGCTCTTTAAATATTGACAATCTTAGTTCTTTTCTTCCCAATCCTTTATGTTTCTATCAAAATGAGTCATGTGCAATGATTTAATTTGAGAGGGTATTTTAGTAATCTAACATTAAATTTAATTTAATAAAAATAAAAAAATCTCATAAAAAACCTAGAATTTCTGTCTCTCCTCTATTCCTGCCTCTCTCTCTCTCTCTCTCTCTCTCTCTCTCCCACCACCACCACTACAATGACGTTGTTTCCCTTGCTGACCTTCTCATCTCCAACGACTCCCCGGATGACGAGGTCATCGCTGTTGATAACCGGATCGACGAGCTCAACAATGATGTCGTCCTCGAGGCCTCCTCTCGCGACGATGAATTACTCAATGACGCCACGAGCAGTAGAGTCTCGACAAGAATCGCCCTAGGGATTCCGGCTTCTTCTACAATCACGAGAATGGTGCCATTCGATGGGCCTCCGCAGCGAATCTGCTAGGCATCCATCATGAATCCGTGAATCTAAATCTCGATTTCCTCGTGAGATTGCATCGGATCTCCATCTCTGCTGAAGAAGTACATTTTTCATTTTAGGTTTTTTTCCCCTAAATTTTATTTTGGAAAATTTTGATCGGTTTCTGTTGTAGATTCAGAGTTTCGGATTTATGATTCGTTAATTTTGGTTTTGGTTTTGTTTTGGTTTGTTTTTGTTTTGGAATTTATTGTGGAATTATACATTTTGATGTTGATTTTAGCATTTTGTTTTTTAGGAATTCAACAATGAGTAGTTGCAGCCAGTTGAGGCGGAGAAGATGAAAATCAGGCAAGAGTACGAGCGAAAGGGACAAATCTAGATTGTGATATCCTCACGAGATCATACCTCTAGCACAGTAGCGTGATCTGGATAGTGAAGGCGAGATGATAGATGACATTAGCGACGACACTCCTTCACTGGACATGAAGTAAGCGAAAGTGAAGAAGATAAGAGCGCATTCCTTCACCGGAGATGAAGTCACTGATGGGTTTGCATTTCTCCTCCTTTTTTTTTTTTTTTTTTTTTTTTAATGTTATTGGTTTGAGGTATTGATAAGGGTATTTTCATATTTTGATGGTTAATTGAGCTCATGTAATGAGTCACGTGACCTCTTCCGTTAAAAACTTAACGGTTTTGGATGGAAATGACTAGAATTGTCAATATTTTAAGAGTTTAGGGGAATTTTGGCCAAAATTAAAAAAAAAAAAAGGGATCAAATCGTTATCTTTTAAAGCGTTCATGGACTTTTTTGGTCAATTACTCTTTGTTTAATTAGGACTTGTGTTGTGACAAATAGTTAAATTATCTATGTTGTTTAATTAAGGACTTGGTGACCGGAGCGAGGCCTCAGTTTGCGTGAAGTGAAGTTATTCGAAGATTTATTTTGCTAAAAAGGTAGGATACATCATCTCCTGCTTTGTGAAAGTGATTGATTTACTATTCTATGAATTACACGTTTTAAAATCATTTTTGAAAATAAAACGGTTTTATGAAAAGTGGTTTAAATGGAGTGTATTATTACGTACACAGTGTTTTGGTCAAATGATATATATGTAGATATATTAATTTAAGAGATTCAAGTGAGATACTTTGAGACTTGGCCTAAGAACTTCCAATTGGGTTGAATGAATTTTCAAACTCTGTCCGGTTAGATACCAGCGGATGATAGTTTTGCTATGGAGCCGTGTGAAATACCCAGATGGTATCCTGTAAACAATCGGTCCGCTTCGGCGGTGTATGAAGTATGGCCTAACACTGTGAGTATATTATTTTGTTCAGTGTATTTCAATTCCACATTTTTACTTTTTTTTTTTTTTACTTTTTTTGTAAACTATTATGATAACCTCTATCTCCCCTTTTTAAGTTCAAATATTTTTAATGAGTCTTTATATCCTACAGAGTTTGTAGCTCACATTTTGTTAATTTAACCCCCCTCCACGAGGTACTAGGAGTAGTGTCTATTAGAAGGGGTGCATCAAGGCTGGCAGTTCAATGATGATTTATTTGTACTTACATTTTCCAGTTATTTATCCTTATAGGGCATGTATAACTAACTCTCTCTGCGGATTAGGTTTGGATGTCTGTATTTTTATTTTCTACTTTTCCTTTCATTTGTATGATGATACCGGGGATTGTATTTCAAAACTTATCTTGTTCAAGAAAACTTAATATTTCAAAATTCCCACTGTTAAATTAAAATGCTACTTGATGATTTCATTATTTAAAAATGGTACACTTTACGTTAAATTACAACCTGGCATAAAAGTTTGACTTATCTTACCAAAAGTTGCGAGAGTTGGAATTTATTAAAAACATGGATGAATTTCATAATATTATGCATTTTATTCGTTTTATACTTAATTGTGTAATTATGTTAATTAAACTCCTCCACCTTATCATTCTTAGTCGTGAGAATGTCAATTTAATATATTTCAACAACAAATGTCCTTTGTGCTAAAAAAAACATAGAATGATAATTACTCTTCTTCTTCTTCTTCTTCTTCTTTTTTTATTTTTTATTTTTTTTGGGACAAATCAAATAATAGGACTTGTGTAATTGTGTCAACCTACGGGCACGTTTATGTAAAATGCCAGATTTTTTCATGACATATCATAATCAGACTAACGAATCTAACAAACTTAAAAAAAAAAAAAAAAAAAAAAAAAAAAAAAAAAAAATCTAAAAATTCACGTTATGCAACTTCTATCTAAGGTTAACATGTACGCCTAACAATGAGGAGTTTTAGCCTTATAATTTCCCCAAGGCCTTGGAAATAGTGACTAGTAACCATAAAATATGGTAATAATCAGTAATTTCTTTGGGTCATTACAGTAATCTGTCAGGGGATGAGGCTTCTAGTGGAGGTTGGTTTTACATATGTGCTAGCTAGAGTAACATGCCTTGAGCATTATGATTTCATATTTTGGGCAAAATCATAAAATAATAAAATTAATAACGTGTAGCAGTAACATTATTAACGTGTTATGTTTATACATGTAGTTTGTAACAACAGCTCTAAATAAGTCACAAATCTGTTTAGTTATTACACATCAAATTACATGTAAAATAGAATAAAGTAACATGAATTTACTAAAAAAAAAGTTATATCTAACGGATTCGTATGACTGCTGGAGTGAAAATTATTCGTCCTTGTATGTTGGTTTTGTGATGAGGGGATGGCATACACGTGAAAAATATTGTTAAATTTTATACATTGGATCCTTTGGAAAGGTGTCTCACGTCCACTTTGAGGACTTGGGGAATAATATAAAATCGTATGAGGTAGGTTAAAGTTAATGAGATTGGGTTAACAGGGGACCAAACTTTCCTCTGCTTATTCTTCTTCTTCTTCTTCCAAGTTAAATGCAAATGGATAAAGTGGAATGTTATGGAGGGATTTATGAAAAGATTTTATGCTATTAATGTTCGTTTGTTAAGAGAGAATGGAAAAGGTGGAATTGCTAAACGGATTTCAAATTTTCAAAATGTTAATCAAGAATCAGCATCTTAATTTTATTTCAAATATAGTAATAAAATCACATAAGAAAATAAACAATCAGAGAATACGTAAATTTTTATTCAAATTCGCATTGAGATTACGTCATGTTTCAGCTGTTATAGTAATTCACTACGGTGATATTTAAAGAAGTTTTTAATAGAGATTCACACCCTTACACTTTCTGCAGTTTTCTCTTATAACCTCTCATAATAATGATGAACTAATAGTGGTACCTCCTATTTATTAAAAAAATCAGAACAATCAAAATAACAAGTGAAATCTTCAAAATACCTTTAAGAAAACCATTCTTAAAAATTATAGACTGATTCGCATGATGTTTCTGTACAAAGCGTTTCTTCATATGACATTAATTAGATTTCATAACTTAATACAAAACACTCGAAGTTTGTTGTTCCTAATCTTCCCCTTACAATCTATATCAAATCATAGAGCTAATTTTTCTCTAGATATCCCCAAACGGCTCCTAATACATAATAATACCACTTATTAACAACTGGGATGCAATGTTCACTGCACTGACAACAGTTTCCAGCATTTTCTCAAACCAAAGTACATCGTATTTTTTTTAATAAAAAAGTACATAATATTTTTTTTTTCGGTAGAAAAAAAGTACCTATTATTCGACTAAACTAGGTAGTGGACTACAGTTTACAAAGTCAGAACATCTGGAAAACCGTGTTCTTTAAGTCTCACACCTATAATTATTGTGCCATTTTAGGTTTCTAAATTTTTAATTTTGATAGAATACACTTTAAATTTTAGTATTTTTAAGAGTTTTAGAAAGAAATAAATAATCACCTTCCTATCCCATGATAACCGAAAAATTTGTAGAAATTGTAATACAAGTATACAATATTTCAGTTTTCAAAGGTCGTTAATGATAATGAAGAGAGTATTTTGTACTTCATTTAATTATTTCCCTAAATTTAAAGTTATTGTGTGATAGGCACATGATAACTGTTTGAATTTTATAAATACCTTATCAATTTTAATGTCATGAGAGGTGTGGTAGAGGGACAGTCTTTTTCGCCATCCCGTCCCTCAAATAAAAACACTCTCCATATCCGTCCCGTAACCTATTTAAATTGAAGAGAACGAGACGGGTTTTACCCATCACGAATTCAGGGGTACTCGTAGGGTGTCCCGTTAACCCTATTATCTATTCTCATCATATAAAAAATAAAAAATAAAAAAGAATATATATTATACTTTAAGTTAAAATAAATCAAAACCATAGAATTCAGTTTTCCACATATCAAAATATGTTGAAATTTAATACTTGAAATCATCTATTTATACAACATATTATATAATATTTATAATATAAAAGTAATATATAACTAAAGGAGACATGTAAATGGGGAATGCAGTTGGGATCCCCTAAATGCGTCCACGTCCCGTAATTTGTGAGCTTATAACTCAAACCTGTTTAGATCGAGCTTTCCTGACTCTTTTAAGATGGATCCCCGCGGGTCAACAGGTAATTAACGGGGAAAATTATCATAACAAATGCTACAAAATCTAAAAGTAGGAGAGTAATTTGTCAAAAAAAAAAAAAACTCAGGACTAAATTTACACTATTCTTAATTTTTGAACTAACAGTGTTAATGTAACCGTAATTATTGAGAAATATCAAAAGTATACATAGTCGAAAGGTTGGAGCACCTTGATATAGATTGAAGTTTTTGGAACAAATATTGTGATGTAATTTTTTTTAAATTTTTTTTTGCTAAAGTAAAAGGAGATAGGGGTAGTACTGTCGCGCCCTAATAATCCCCCTAAAGGACAGAATAAGGGTTTGAATCTCAAACCTTTACCTTAGTCAGAGTTTTGAGGAGTGAACACAAATTACTCCGAATACTATTTGGAGTTAAATATTGTGATTTGATCGAAGGTTCTAGTACAAGGCCCATCCAAGCCTGAAAGAGTTGTTCAATGGTCCACTTTTTACAATCTTGTTAAGGTATAGACTATAGACTTATGGCTAGAATGTCCAATCTAGCATAGCTTGATAGTCCAATTTTGGGGGGAAAATAAAAAGAAAAAATAAGGAAAAAGTATATGAATAACACAGATTTAAAGACAATTAAATAAAAAGTTATTAATATTTGTAAAATACCACCTTTCCTACTAACAAATAAGATTTCCTTAAACTACATTTGTTATGATATGAATGATACTTCTTCTTTCCGTCAACTTTGCAGATACCAACTAACATAAATGAAAAACAAAAAATTTTCTCTCTATTTCATTTTCTTTCGCTTTCAAGGCTAAAATCACAATCGAATTCAAAAACTATTAAATTATGATGCAGGTACAATTTCTTTCCAAAAACTATTTAATTATGATGTTACCTATAAATAAAGCTAATATGATCAAAATTTGTTCAATTTTTGTCTAATTATTTTACATAATATTGATAGAGGGACCATTAGTTTAACAAAATAAAAATTTAGGGAGAATGACTTATAAAATCAAAAGTTAGGGTCAACATTAGAAAAATGCATAGGTTTTGGTGCCCATTTATAAAATTAATCCATTTGACAAAATAAAAGTCCTTGATCTAAGATTCATACCATAATTTTTAAGTATTTATACTTCTCTGTTATTTTTCCTGCTGACCTCTTTTACATGGATTCCAATTCTCTTTGAAGAAAAACAACCATGGCTGAGGCACTAGTGGCGGGAGCTCTTCTCTCCGGCTTCATTAATGTCCTATGTGATAGGCTGATGACCAACGAGACCCTTGATTTCTTTCGAGGAAAGAAAATCATTGCTAAGCTGCTACTTGAGCTTAAGATTAATGCTACGTTTGGTGTTTCATCTCAATATCAAATTTTTCATCTCAGTTTTTGTCTTTTTCTAAAAAGTCAACAAAAATTAAAATTAGTTTTTAAAAAGTCAACCAACTCCAACTTAAAAATTTCATCTCCAACTAACTTACCAAACGGAGGCTAAGTCGTTGTCAGCTAATGCACTGCTGAGTGATGCTGAAAAGAAACAATTCGGAGTTGAAAATGTAAGGAAGTGGATCGAAGAGATCATGTGATGGACAAAAATTAACACCGAGGCTTTGCGATGCAAGATTGCAGAGGGTGATGGATCTGGAAGCAAAGCAAGCAAGCGTTTGAACTGCATTCCAACATTGTTTAAGACAATCTCTATTTGAAAACACCGTGAAATAGAGGAGATGGAGTTGATCGAAACAGACCTTGCCAAAGACTACTAGCTCCTTTGGTTGTAGAAGACTCTGATGTTTACGGAAGGGAAGCCGATAAAGAGGCCATCGTTAAGTTGTTGTTATCCGATGGTAACCGCGGGGATAAGATATCCGCGGTTTCTATCGTGGGGATGGGTGGTGTTGGCAAAACTAGTCTTGCTCAGCTTGTTTACAATGATAGCAGGGTGCAGGATCATTTCGCCTTGAAAGAAATATGCATAAAATGATTAGCCATTAGGTATCATCTTGTTTGTCATTCATATAAATTAAAAGAAATTCCACTTCAATTAACGTTTGCAGGTTGACAGTTCAGACAGTGAAACCACAAGTTCTGTTATGAATCAAATTCTGAACCTTTTGCTTCACGATTATGCTGTTGGTTACCGAGCTCTAGACTCGCTTTAACTAACTTTTATTGTGCTATAAATTGCTACATGATGAGCTTAACCAAGGTACTTAACAAATATATAATTTGTTCTCCTGCCATTCTGACCATCATCATCTAATTTTTGGTACTCTTTTTTTTTTTTCTTGCCCCGGTTTCACTGTTGGTAGCAAGAATTCTTCCATGAAAAATAAATGGTTCAGGTGTATAGGGCTAGAATTTAAGCCTCCGTTTGGTAAGTTAATTGGAGATGAAATTTTTAAGTTGGAGTTGGTTGACTTTTCAAAAACTAGTTATAATTTTTTTTGATTTTTCAGAAATAAAACAAAAACTGAGATGAAAATTTTGAGTTGAAACCTAAGTTCCAAACACACCGGTGTATTGAAGTAATTTCATAAGTACCGACTAATCTGCTACACACTGCAATTAAACATACATTGTTGTTGCTCTCGTACAGACTGTGAGTCATGACGGTGCTTTCATCAGAAGATCAAACAATTGTCTTAAATTATAAGGAGATTACGGAATTCTGTTTATTTCAGAAAATAAAAAAAATTAAAAAGCATCTCGAAAAGTAAAAAAAGAAAAAAGTGACAAAATTTTTGGAAAGGGAAAAAGAGTGATAATTTTCTCAAACTTTGTTGATTAAATAGCCAATTACACTGTCCCAAAAATCAAACAAGATCCGAACTTCAACTCCATAGCGTTATAAATTAGCCATATACAAAGGTACATAATAAGTATCACATAATTTTGGAACATAATACCCATCGATGGGGAATAAAAACTTTAAGTGGTTTATAAATATCACAAGTTTTTTTTTAATTAATAATTGTTTAAAAATTATAACTTAATGGATTCATTTATAAATCCACTAAATTTCTCATCTTAAAGATCCTTAATATCGACCTGTCTTGTGTGATGTATATATTTGTTTGCTTATGTGAATTAAAAAAAAAAAAAATCTAGGAACATATTAAGCCATAGGTACAAAAAGGAACTTGCCCACGATTCTTCCTTCCGAAGTTATCTCTCTCCCTTTCTTTTTTTTTTTTTTAATTAAAAATTTATTCGAAAATATCTGTTCTTTTTTTTTTTTTTTAAAAAAAAAGCGAAATTATCTATTCCAGTAACGCCACGTGGAATACATCTGAACCTAATCATTGATCACTGAATTGAAGTAAAGTCGTTATTTAAAAAAAAAAAAAAAAAAAAAAAAAGAAAACAACAAAGAGAAACGACATGTCGTAAGCGGAAATTCCTGCCAAACGACGCTTCGCTCCATTAATTCGCAAATACATACACACTGATACACACACACACACACAGAGATAGATAGATATATATATATATATATATATATATATATCCCTGCCATCTCCAAATTCTGAGGTCAGCCAGACGGAGACCATTTGGAGCAAAAGATTATCCTTTACACTTCACAAGAGTGAGAGAGTTCTACTCGCCACCATGGGAGGAGGAGTCATGAGAGCAGCGGCGGCGTCGAAGGTCGCCGGAATCGGCGGCGGCAGCGTCGTTCACGGCGGCTTTCGTGGCTATCAGGCCGCGCCGGCCGTTGAGCAGGCCGTGCGCAAGTCCCCGATGCCGGCTTCGGCGATCCTCTCGTCCTCGTCGTCGTCGTCATCGGCCAAGGCCACCGCCGCTGACGTGGCTCCGATCCAGAGGCCGGCGTGGGAGATGGACGATCTGATCATGGTCGCAGGGGAGCCGATGCCTCGGGTTGTGTTCCCGGGACCTCCGAGCTTCGATGAAGCTAAGAAGGCCACTGTTGAATTGAAAGATGCTTTGGATAAGTACGAACAAATTTTCCTATTATATACATATATATATGTATATAAATATATATTTGTATTATCTATATTTCTAAGGTTGTTTTCTTGTTTTTTGAATTTTCGGTTAATTTTTTTATAAAATTTTTTCTAGGGTTTATTTATGGTATTTTTCCCTTATTTATTTATTTTTTTCCCATTAGTTTTGTTCTCGGTTCTTGAATTTTTTGGTTTGATTTTCGGATAATATTTCCAGCACTAAAATTAGGGTTTATGTCTGCAGTTCTTGTTTTCCTAGGAAAAAGAAATGAACTTTGCTTAGAAAGATAGATTTGCGGATTAATTAGTGAATTTTTGAGCTTAAAAATATGTTATTTGAACCTTTTTTGAATTTTTTGTTGAAAATAAGAAAGTGGATTTAATTGACAAGAGAAATGAAATACAATTGTAATGGTCAGGAATGTATGAATGAAACTGAAATTAGACTTGAATTGCTTGTAAATTTTATGTTTTAGAGTGTTTCTTTGGTTTTCGGATCGAGTTTCGAAGAGTTGTCACTTAAGCAAAGGTACTTGGTTTAGATGTAAATACCATTTCGGGTATCGAATCTTATGTGTTTGTTTTGCTTGCATCAACCTTGGAATGAAGAATTTTCGCCTTATATTGAATCTATGTTGTTTTAGGGTGTATCTGTTTTCGCCCGAATCCTCTGAATCTGGGGAGTTAGCAGCAACTAATCAGCTTTCAGGCCTGTCTCTGTGCCCAAACCACTACTCTGAGACTAAATCCTGTCTTGCTGTCGAGACTCCAAATCCTGCCCTCAAGGCATTCAAGCTTCTGAGTAGAAGCACTGAAGCACAGGTAATGACCGACTTTAGATTGAGGTCTGAGCCTTCTGATATCTTGTTCTTGTGTTATTTGTTTATCGATTTTCTGTTCTAGTTGATCATATGCAAATGCTTACCTCCGTCCAAAATGCTTGTGGTTTGTCATTGTTTTATTCGTTTATCGATTTTCTGTTCTACTTGATCGGTTATACTTGTTTCTGACCAAAATGCTTTTGGTTTGTCATTGTGTTATTCGTTTATTGATTTTCGATTCTAGTTGATCATATGCATATACTTATCTTCATCCAAAATGCGTTTAGTTTGTGTGTGACGACTTATGAATAATTGCTTTTCTCATCTTTCGGTATTTTCATATTCAGACTGTCGTTGCTTCAATTGCCTCTGACCCGAATGTCTGGAATGCTGTCATGCAAAATCCGGTGCTTCAAGATTTCATGAAGTCAAACCAGATGAGTAAGAAACAATCCTTGCTATGTTTTTTTGCCCTGCTACACATATTGTTGGAACTCTTTTTTTTTTTTTTTTTTTTGGCATGGATATTCATCCAAGAATTATGTTGCAGCTGCCGTGTGTCAAGAGCATGTATTTCCCGAGAACTTTGAGAAATCATCTGAAGGCCATGTATTTTCTGAGAACTTTGAGAAATCAGCTGAAGGAACCGAGGCTGGAAACTCAGAGAATTGGTTCAAGGATATGCTGGAGAACATCAAACTCACCGTTGTTGATCTGGTTAGCAGCCTCTCAAGTTCTCTTCAGAACATCTTTGGATTCTCTTCCAATGTCAATGCAGACACAAAAACGACAGCTATGGATATCACCATCGGAGCAACCTTCATGGGACTGGTAACGCTCGTTGCTAT
The DNA here is from genome assembly GCA_009761775.1 of Ficus carica. Taxonomy (NCBI): domain Eukaryota; kingdom Viridiplantae; phylum Streptophyta; class Magnoliopsida; order Rosales; family Moraceae; genus Ficus; species Ficus carica. The sequence continues at coordinate 261,092 of VYVB01000451.1, forward strand.
GGTGGTTCTACTGAAACGTGGTTAGATCATTTAGTCTAAGGTTCTCGCGTTCAACTTGTCGAATTTACTTATGAAAATACATGTTCTCTCCTTGGATGGTGCTTGTTAAACATAATATGTATAAATATCGTAGTATGATACTGAATTCGAGCTTCTGAGTCTCTTTTAACTTTTTCCTTGTATAGCTTGGATTGTCATGGCTCGGATAATTTGGGTAATTAGTTTGTTTTAATTTAAACTTTTCTTGTATCAGACATGGTACGTTACACTTTAATGGCAACATAGCCTTGGTTTTGGCTAACCGACGCATATTTGCTGATTATTTGAATGATCGTTTATATTGCCCATTTCTCTATACATATTTTTTTTCTGTATGCTCGTTCATTGCCTGTTTCTTTCTATTTTATTAGAGTGTGTTTGGATCGCTATTTGGATCCAAATAGTTCCATTCAACTCAAATCTAAATTCAGATTCATAAATGGCTTTCATTTTTTTTTTTTCTATCCCAATCACAAATTCAATTTAGATTCTCCAGTATATCTTTAGACCATCTGTTGGGGTTAGACTTCGTCTTCCCTTTTTCAACATTAGCTCTTAACAGTTTATTTAACGAACGATGAACTTTCAAGTTGGGCCGAACCCGACTTCTTCTAATCGTGAACAACGACCATTCGTATAAATTGGGCCGGACCCAATTAATTGTGATCGTTCACATTCAAACATCGAACCATCGGATCAAACATGATCTTTGACACGTGGAATTTCAAAGAAGCTACGAGCGATGGATCACAATGATGTTGTTTTCTAGATACCGTCTGTCGCTCGGTCTTAACGCAGAATGCAAGGGGTATTTTCCAATGTTCGATCCCACAGTCGATGGTGATGTGTCATGCCTATTATGAAAACTGACTAGTTCATAACTGGCAAAGGCAGCATATTAATAACCGCTAAATCCATGATCTGTGGAACATTACAATAAATGCATAGTTCACATTGTGACACGTGTCCCTAGAGGACAATAAGCGAAAACCACTCAACCTCAGTTATTGGTCCAAATTCATGGCCCTTTCTATATAAATAGAGGAAGACTCCCCCTTCAGAACGACGGCCTTTTTTCTGAATTTATATGCCCTTACTCTGCCAAAAACATTTCCAGAAATTATTCTTGTACTCTCAAGCCTTCATTAATAGTGAAATCACTCACTCACAGAGGACGTAGCACATCGTTGGGCGATCCTCTTTACATCTTGGTGTTCATTAATTTACTGTTTATTTTTTATTTAATTTCTATTCTTTTGTTGTTTTATGAGTTTTATTACGATGTCCAAGGGCCCAAATAATCGATTATTACATTCTTTAAACTAACGTCTCTGTGGAAATTTTGACTGTAGAATCCCGGCATCTACACAATCCTCAATATATTTGTCAGTATCAATGCTTTATCAAAAGAGTGAAAAATAGCATATTTGAGATGTGTTCCAATGTATCATGATATTTCTAATTCTATATCTACATTATTTTATACTTTTATTTTAGCATAAATAAAATTTTGTACTAAAAACAAAATTAGATTGAAAATTAAAATACCAATTCAATAACAATCAAAAGTCAAATTAGTATTCATGTGGCAGATTCAACTTCGAAGATAGTATTTTATTAAAGAGTTTTTTTTTTTTTTTAATACTTTTAAATGCTGAAATTTATTATTGACACATCCATTTATCATTCTATCAGATGCTTTTAGCAACGTAGGACTCAATTAGATTGTCACAGTGCTATTGAAGTACAAACTAACCAACACTTGGGAATACATTTATATCATTTACCATAAACGTTTCAATCATTCATCTCTAATTTGTAAATTTTGGTTGGACTTTGGCGAACTTTATTGAACAAGGTAACAAACAAGCAATGAAGATTTATGAACCTATTGGGGAAAAACATTTGCTTCACAGCACAAAAGCAGCTCTTTGACAAACAAGAGAAATTTCGTGGGAGTTTTCTTCGAGCAAAAAAAAAAAAAAAAAAACAACTTAATTTTTACCTTGGTTGGCTAATTACACACGGATGAGACACTAAATTACTGACTAGTTGCACTTGTGTTTCAGATTTTGATTTGATCTTCTTTTCCTTCCAAAGTTGTTATCACTCCGTTTCTCACATTGCGTTAGTACAACATTGTTTTTGATAGCATTTCATGGTCTGTTTAATAGAGCTTTCTTGAAGCTGCTTTTGACTTATTGGGATCAAAAGCTATTTCAAAAAATGTTTGATTGACTTGTCGAAAGTGTTTTAAAATCAGACGATGACTTCAGAAAAAACTCATATGAATAAACTTTAAAACGTTTAAATTAAGCAATATAAACATCATTTTAATATTTTTATTATGTACTACGATAAAGTAAAATCATTTAGACTTTCATAAGTTCTTTTAAAAATACGGTTCCCAATTACTTATTGAAAAGTCAAAACTTTTGCTTTTTTATTCTTCTACCGAGTAAAAGTAAAAGTAAAAGTTTTTCTAAATAATTATTGAAATCTTGCAGGTGTTGTTTTATCATGTATAAGTGTCACACAACTAAGGAAAAATTAAAAAAAAAAAGAAAAAAAAAATATTCATTTTCTCAGTATTTGTCTGCTTTGAACCAACATCCTCTGTTTAATTTTGATGTCCAAATGATGTCTAACAAATTATATTTTATATGTCATTGAATGAAGTTAGTTTTTAAGGTACAAAAATTAGTTATAAAGCACTTAAAACTTTTTAATACAACGTGGCATAATTTACACGTTAGACACCAGTTGAGACACTGAAAATTGAATAGAAGATTTGAATCCAAATTGAACCAACATCCTTTGTTCAATTTTGTTGTCTCAAATAGTGTCTAACCAATCATATTTTAACACGTCATTGAATGAAATTAGTTTTCAAGATACAAAAAATCAGTTATAAAATATTTCAAACTTTTTAATATGACGTGACATAATATTATAAGTTAGATATAATTTGAAACACCAAAAATTGAACATAAGTTAGCTACCAATGACCATGAAGTCCTCTTTTGATTTGTGCATTTGTCCTCTGTTTCTTTTTCCGTTGCCTTGTGTCCGTTCCGGTTGGCCTTGCTGAAACAACAAATGTGTCAGACATCAAATTTCAAACCAGGAATAATTGCTAATACTCTCTCTCTCTCTCTCTCTCTCTTAAACATAATAACACACGTGACAACGATACTTAAGTAAGATTAACTTAAGGGCCATGAAGATAACCCAAGCGGACAAAAGATAAATCTTGTACTAGAAACTTTACTTTCTTGCAAAAAAATAAAATAAAATAAAGATACCAACAAAAAATAAAGATGCCTACAAACTTGTTGATTTCCTCAAGATCATTAACAAGGAATCAAAAAAAAAAAAAAAAAAAAAAAGAAAAAAAAGAAAAAAGGTGATTGGAAAAGTACGAACTTCGTTGATTTAATATATATGAAAATTCCATCTACAAATAATTCTAGGAAATTAAAATAAGTAGCATTTTTAGGAAAATAATTGAATAACTAACAAGGTTTTAAAATTTTCGAAATAAATAACAAATTTTCTAGGTAAATGATTTATTTAGAAAACGTAAATAAATTGTTTACTTTTAAATTTATATTTATTTTAAATATTTTAAAAACTTGATATTTATTTTAATTATTTAAAAAAAACTATTCAGTAATTTCAACCAGTAATTCTCAAAGGAAGTACTTTAATGTTAATGATCGAAAATTAAATTAGAAAGTGACAAAACCAACCTTAAATATTAAATCCCATTTACTTTTACTTTTATTATTTTCCAAGAACTACTATTTACTTCTTTGTCACGATAATTCTCAAAGCAAGTACTATATTTTTAATGATCGAAAATTGAATTAGAAAGTGACAAAACCAACTTCCTTAGCAAAGAGGGGAGGTAGGTTACGTAGATTGATCAAGTATCCTCAGTACATACTTGGTCGTTGAAACTCCCAAAGAGCATTTCTTATCTTTTTCCCTCCCTTCTTCTCCGCCCAAAACTTGTTGTGCATTTGGAGCTTTGATGATCATAATGGCGATCAATTGTCACGAAACAAAGGACGACGAGGGAAGAGAACGATTTCGGTGATCACGATGCCAAATGTTACTCAATCCATCAGGCTTTCAATTTCTTTCTTAAAAAAGTTTTAATCCATTCTTTATCCTTGTTTTTTAATTTGAGAATTTTTACAATTTAAAATTTATTTTATTTCATAACTAAATTAGGGTAGTCTTAATATTGTTATAAAGTTAATCATTTTAGAGATTTTTTTTCTCTTTTTTTTCTTTTTTTCTTTTTTAGTTAACTCTTTAGGTGTGAATCCAACATAAATTGTAATTTTAAGAAACACAAGGAAAATTTGCGTATTTTTCCTATATGTGAAAATTAAGAATTAATAAAACGGTGTTGGAATGTAATGAAACTCTAGCAAATTAAAAGAGAACAATGAGAACGACATGATCAGAAAAAGATTTCAACGAAGGCAAGGTTCGCTCTCATGAAGGCAGTGAGTTCAACAAGGCAAAGGGACAAATAGGATGGGCAGCAAAGGACATTAAACTCCAAATAATTAACTCCGATGATTGCCATCTCGAAGCGGATCTCACAATTATGCAGTTGCAAATGCCGATGACGAAATTTCTTCAAATTAAGGCTGGAGAATTTATGGATTTGCTTTGTTAGTTTATCGACTATTATGGCTAAAACTTGACCACGGTTGTTTGTGTGATCGGGAAAGAAAATTGCCCCCAATCAAAAGCACTTCAAGCATTATCGGAAAATGATGTTGACAAAGTCAAGAATCGCTCTCATGAAGGCAGTGATTCTGACAAGAGAAAGACATGAGAAATCAATTTTGCTACTAATCAATGATGCATCAAATGCTCATCACACAATATGGCAAAAAAGTTTTAATTTGAAGATATCAACAAGTTATCCATTTTGGAAAAGCAACTTCTGAGCTTCGTAAGGAGATCAACAATAAATTATCCATTTTCGGCAAGCAATTTCTAAGTTTCATAAGGAGTGTAGTGGAGTATTCACATGAAGATATGACAAGCTTCAATTTGGTGATTGCGCAAGAGCTACACAGAAAATTTCTAAGGATTGAGCCAGAGAGACATTAAGCATGCGTTGGGAACACAGATGTGAGATGTAATTTTTAGGTTGAAATTGATTGACTTTTTAAAAATTAGTTATAATTTTTTTTTAATTTTTCAGAAAAAGACAAAAATAACCTAAAAACTTAGGTTCTGATCCTATCAACCAAACGGGTCCCAAGATTTTCAAGCTCACGATTAGCAGAAAAAACCAGCCTATCACAAGACGATCTCCAACTTCCAAAACAATGTGGCGAACAGCCACTAGAGAACATGGCTTGTTTGACTTCGCTCTCCCTCGACTTGTTCGTAGTTATAATTTTAAAGGACCTCCTAGGAGGTCTAAGCCAGGTTGTCGGCGTGGCGGCCATGAAAACAATGTCGAGAGAGGCACCAAACAGCTGCATGAAAACAAGAAGGCTATGAGACTGGAGCCCATGAATCATCAGGCTTTGTTCAGCATGTCACTTATTGAGCAAAGCGATGTCTACTTTTGAATGTTTGTCATTCTACCAAGAGTCTGACCATGTCATTGTAGTTTCTCAGTATTTCTTTTAATCATTTTTCTTGGAGTTCGTACTGTTACTACAAATCTTATCGTCAACATGTAGAGGGGTTTTCTTTCTTTCTTTCTTTCTTTTCTTTGGATAAGTTTGACCGAGACACTTTAAGATTCAAAATCTTGCTAATACGGCTATACAGAAGCATTCCTTGTTCATATTCTCTCTTTTCTTTTTTCTTTTTTTGGTTCTGATTCTTTGTCCATATTCTTAAGTATGGAATGTCATGTTTTTTAATTTTAATTTAATTTAATTTAATTTTTTGTCTGAATTGTGACAAAACTTTGGCTACCATTAATCGCTTTTCTCAGTATTATGAATCTACCAAATTGTAAACTAACGTCAATGTTAAGAGAACTGTAACAGAGCCAAGGGAATATTTGTACATTTACATCAATGAATTTACCAAATATTTGTTCTCTGTCTGCTTTTAAAAATTGATCTATACTAAACCATCATCTTTTCTATCTGTTAGCTGCCAATGACCATGATATCCTCTTTTGATAAATACATTTCTCCTCTCTCTCCTTTTCCATTTCTTTGTGGACTGTCCGGTTTGCCTTGCTGCGACAACAAGTATGTTGACAACAATTTCAAGCCAGCGAACAATCGCTGATACTACGTCTCTCAAATGCGATAGCACATGTCAACAACGACACTCGAGCAAGATCGCCATGCCACCAAAGAGATGTGTTACTCACCTTCCTCAGAACAAAGGCCAGGTACGAATAAGGTACTTCCCATTCGTCTGGTGATAAATGTGCCTAAAAACACCAGAGGAACATCATAAATCAAAATGGAGCTGGAAAATTGGTAAAGGACTCGAAAATAGAAAACGAATGGGAAACTGGCCACTTAAATTGCACGCGCAGAGGAAAGTTTTTAGAGGGAAAAAGACAAGCAAGCAGATGTCTTACTTGGATCTTGGTTACCATCACCCAAAGCGCCAAGCCGCCTCATGAGCTTGACATATACCGGCGTTTTCATATACTCGTGCACGAATTCATCGGAATTCTTCACAAAGACTAGTTGCAAAATTGATGATCCCTAATGCGTCAAAAAACGTGCATACGGAAAGCGTGATCCTAGACAATAGTAACTGCTTCAAATATTTAGTGTCCAAAACCAAAGACTGCTATTCACTTGTAGGCATACAAAAGCACTTCCTCCTGATTTCAGCCTTGAACATGAGCTTGGCGTTTCGGAGGCAGGAGAAGGCTTTGGCGCTTCGAGAAAAAGTAGAAAATCGAAAACAACTATACCGACAATCGCTGCAGGGCAGGACAACAGCATCCTCTGCAACCATCACAAATAAAAGTAATTAGATTGACACAAATGGAGGATAACACTAGCTTCTCGTCCTTCACGAGTTTGATTTGTCTTTGCACTTAATGCTAGCGACTTTACGAGCACAAATATTTGCGCTTTCATCTTCCAAAGCTTATGCATCACCTAAAACCACAAGATGAACCCAAAAAAAAAAAAAAAAAAAAAAAAAACTTTGATACAAAACCCCTGACCTCTTGTAACCAATAACAAAGCAAGAACGGTAAAGAAGAAAATATGAAAACTTCTAGTTGAGCTACTCACCATGTTGGATATGAAATGTCAATTTATTTTCAGATTATTTCAGTACCAATAAAAAAACATATCCTACATTATATCAATATCATATAAAAGTAATGCCTATGCAATAATCACGGCGGAAGTGTTTAGGGCCCAGTGCCACCTAACTTTTTTTATTTTATATATATATATATATATTTTTAAATAGTTTAATTTTTTAATTTTGCTTTAAAAATTTTTTAACTCGACTACTTTGCCCACCACTCAAAGTGAAATAGTCTATATAGCCCCACTTAAATATGTATTTTTCAAAATGTAGGAAAACAAAAAGTCATGTAAGAAAAAGTGTGAATGTAAGAGAGACAGGAAATGAGAGGTGCGGTCCATCAGTCCGTGATAATGTTACAGTTATTTACCTAAAAGAAAATTACACTCCTCAAAAGAAAAAAAAAAAAAAATCTAGAAGACAAAAAGTTGACGGTAGAAAAGACAAAAAAAAAAAAAATGTAAAACGAAAAAGTTTGGTATTCTTTGTCTAGTAGAAAAAAATTCTGTGGCCATGATTTTGAGTAGAACAAATTGCAAGTGATGGGTGGTTTGAGAACTTTTGCATACGGTATGTTGAAAATTTTGTTTTGTTTATATTGTCATTCTTATTAGGAGCTTTGATTTAGGCTAAATTTCGTTTTTTTTTTTTTTCATTTATCTTTGTTACTTCTATATTTCAGATTTTATTTATTGGATTTTTGGTTAAAAAAAACAAAAAACAAAAGATATTCTTTATTATATAATTTATATTACCTCAATCAATTATTTGATCCGTATAGAGAACAATAACGGTTAATGTAAGCACGACATCGACATAAGTCATTGGGGCTAACCCAATGATGAGGAGAGGGGGGGGGGGGGGGGGGGGGGGGGGGTGGGGGTTTGAAACTTTAGAGTCATAAATCCAAGGTTTGTAATAGGTTAATTTATGGAGGAAGGGTGCACATAGAGTTACTAATAATTTTTTCTAACGTAAAATTATAAAAAATTTTATATATAAAATAATTGGGAGGGCAAAATGGAACTACATAACTTAAAGCCGATGATTTAAATTTCATAGATGGCACTCTATTGCCTCCTTGGCGCAGATCATCTCTTCCCTCTCTGCGACTCCCCCTCACCGATGTGATCTCCTCTACGCTCAACCACCTCCAATGAATGAACCTCGGGAACCCACTCACCCTAATGATCTCCCCGTGGCCCTGCCTCAGCCAACTCCTTTGGAAGCTTTGACTCCACCAAGCTCTCCTTTTCATGGTGATGGTGATAAAAATGATGATGGTCACGTTGATGATCATACTGGCAATCAACTGTGACGAAACAAAGGACGACGAGAAGAAAACGATTTCGGTGATATGATGCCCAAATGTTGCTACATCCACTAGGCTTTCAATTTCTTTCTTTAAAATTTTTTTAACCATTCCTTATCTTTGTTTTTTTAATTTTTGAGAATTTTTAAGATTTTATTTAATATTTAGATTGATTAGGGTAGTCTTAGTATTGTTATAAATTCGATGATTGTTGGGAATTTTTTTTTTTTTCCTTTTTCTAACTAATTCTACAAAAACAAGTGATAATTTAGGGTTTAAGATTCAGGTGTTTGAATAGTGAACGGGACATAAGTTGTATTTTGAAGGAACACAAGGAAACTTTGGGTATTTTCCTATAAATGACAATGAAGAACCGAAATTAATAAAACGGTGTTGTAATGTAATGAAACGTCTCTAACAAGTATATTTAGAACTCATTTTTCATCCTCTCAGTTCAGAGTGTAGCTAATTAGTCCTATATCCTAGAGAAGCAGAGAACCCTTGACCAATCCTCCAAGAATCCTCTGACAATGATACTTGCAACTTCATTAATGGAGGTTCCAAAGGTGTACAAACAAAAGAGAAAAAGATTTCAACAAACGCTAGGTTCGCTCTCACGAAGGCAGTGATTCCAATATGGCAAAGGGACGACCAGGAAGGGAAACATGTCCCACATCGTTTTGGAAGGAAAAAAAATGTAGGCGTATGAAGTCTATAATGAGTGCAAAGGCTTTGTTTCAAATTGCCCTCAGCCAAAAGTACTTTAAGCATTGTTGGAAAAGGATCTCAACAAAGTCAAGACTCGTTCTCGAGGTGGTGATTCCAACTGAGAAAGGGGCAACTGGGAAGGCCGATATAAGAATATGAATGCTGAAACCAAGGCTAAATATTATAGATCTAACCTAACTATTAAAAACTTAAGAAGCAAATTTCTTTCATTTGCAGAAGATATGACAAGAAATTTTTAACTTGAAGGCATCATCAACAAATTTTTTTTGGAAAAACAATTTTTGAGTTTAGTAAGGAGTGTGGATGAGACGACTTCAGATATAATATTTGATATTTTATGACGATGATAAAATTGTTGCTAACACTCAAAAATACCATTCAAAATCCATATGTCCGTAGTTTTAATTTTTTTTAATTAAACTCTTTTATTTAATAATGATTCCTACCTTTTAATTAAATTTTATTCATTATTCCATTACCTTTTTTTTTTAAATTAAAAAACATCATTCCGTCCCTTTTTCAAACTAATAGAACATGATATATCTTCTGTGTTGTTGCAATTTTTGGTGTTATTGATCAACTCTAGAGCATATTTCCAGACCATGTAACATATGCCAACAAAAGGACATGTAGTTGCTTTACAACAAAAGGACATGTAGTTGCTTTACTTGAATGATGATAAGCAATTTATTTTCCTCTCTTATATATTTTGTTGAACCATTTCAAGCCTAAGACAACTCGTTTTAGGATGACTAAGTAGTATGTTGTAATTTTCTATTTACTATTATTGCTCATAAACAAGATGATTCAAATGATCTGATAGCTCAAATCGAATTTCGGTCTAAGAATCTTTTAAACCATTGAACAGAATCCTTAGGAATCCTCGTGAGGTTGTTCTTGTAGTCTACATAGTAGAGTCCGAATCTGACTGTGTAGCCCATGTTCCACTCCCAATTGTCAAGCAATGACCACACGAAATAGCCCCGAATATCACACTCATCTTGCCTGTAATACGGATCGGATAGTTTCTTAGAGTAAAAATTTAAAAATCTGCTACAAAAAATTGAGTTTAAGAAGTTGTGAAGTGTTATATTTACCTTATAGCGGCAGATAAATTTGACAAATAATCTCTGTGAAATCTTACCCTCTTCTCATCGTTTAAGGCCTTGTCTAATGACGTAAAAGGTCTATTTGAATCATCCATACCTGGTTATAATGAATCAAAACAATGTTAACTTTTGTTATAGATGTTCCGCCTAGGGGTGTTCATCAGATAAAATCCGACTTGTTTTAGTTATATTGCTTCTATTCTTATCGTATGTCAATTTTTGAAAAATCCTGTCCAATTCAATTCTGTTCCATTGATAACGTACTATCCAATCAAATCCAATATGTTTAAGGTCGGTTTACATTGGATTGATCTATTTGACATATGACAACATATCTTTTGCATACTAAATTTTAAACAAAATAAACAAGATAAGACATGATATGAAGGTATATCATAATGTATTACCGAATTAAAAAATGAGATAAAATAGTTTGTTCTTGTGTTAATATCACCATATCTTTTGCATACTAAATTTTAAACAAAATAAACAAGATAAGACATGATTTGAAGGTATATCATAATGTATTACAGAACTAAAAAATGAGATAAAATAGCTTGTTCCTGTGTTAAATATCATGATGGCTTTGAAATGAAATTTTTAATTGATATGGGATGGTGTATGAAAAAAATAGACACAAACTTTTATGAATTGTAAATATTTTTAATTATCTGTATAATATGTATACCAGTTGGATTGGGTTGGCTATTTTAATGGTAAAAAGTGCATCGAATCTAACCTAATTATGTCAGTTTTCTAAAATTGGGATCCAATCCAATCCAATTGACTATATGAAAAAAAAAAAAAAAAAAAAAAGAAAGATTGGATTGGATTAATGATCGGTTGATTGGATCCAATGAACAACAAGGAAACAATGTTCTAAAGTACAAACCATTTTCTGTGATTATTACTGGGGGATTCCCATACTTGTGTTTCACATATCTTGCCAACTTCCTGATCCCCCATGGCACTATGCGTAACCAATGAGAAGCCGCCTAAAGAAAGGACAATTATCCGAGCCTGATTAAGCAATCGCCTAACAATCTCAAATAATAAATAGGAACCAAATTCTAGTATTTTTTAGGGACATACTCTTTCTCCAATTGCAACTCCTCTTCTGTATGCTGTGATAGAGAACAAACAATGAGTTATATATTTTGAATCATTTTTCTCTTTATGGGGTTGAATTTCAAGGTTTGATGAGCTTATTTATGTGACGCCCCGACTTCCCAAGCCAGGTCGACACCATACGTACTTGTTCTTTACTTGAAAATTTGAGATAAATTTTTTTTTTAAAACATATTCACATAAGTTATCTTGTAGTGAAAAACTTGTCATACATACAGACTATACTGAAAATATCTTCTCGTGTCTTCAAACTTCACACATATAACAAAACATAATTTACTTTTGAAATATTAACATATTTTCTGAAAATTGGATGCGGAAAATTATGCGTAGTGGTATCCCACACCGCCCTTCACCTGCCGCATCGTCCGCATAGCCCACCAATTAAGCTGCAGGCTTCTTACCTACAGTATGAAATATCTGAGTGAGCTTTCGCTCAGCAAGTTCAAACATAATCTCACAAAATATTTCAAACATCTTTAAAAAGAAACATGCCAATCATCACGAAACTCATGCATGAACCATTTATGATTGATTGAATGTCTTATGTTTTATTATAGACTCAATCCTTATTATCTTGTCTCAACATGTGGGCCCATAGTGTCCGTACCAAAAGCGCGCAGCCTCCAGACAAAGCTAGGGTTTGCAAGGCCCTAACAGTTCTGGGAATTATAACTTGACCCTTCACGATCACGGATCTCGATCACGGAAGGTAAATATCACCACTGAAACATGTAGCCTCCACGATCACGGGAGGTTGGTACGACACCTTACTTGATTATCTTACCATGTGATTTAACATTAGTGAACATGCTTCATGATGTCACTACGTCATATCATTCTCAACATTTGCCATAACATGGCCTTCTTGAAAACATGTCATTTCTGGAAACCATGGCATTTTTTTTTGAAAACATGACATTTCTGAAACCATGGCATTTTTGTAAACATGGCATTTCTGAAACCATGACATTTTTGTAAACATGGCATTTCTGAAACCATGGCATTTTTGTAAACATGGCATTTCTGAAACCATGACATTTTTGTAAACATGGCACTTTTGTAAACATGATATAACATGTCATAACATAACTTAGCACATCATAGCCATAGCATAACATTTCACATCATAGCACAATATAGCATGTATACTTGAAAATATAGTATACTTGAAAATAGTTTTTACTATTTTCATACTGTAGGCGAGGTTCGATACTTGCCTGATCTGCTAGATTCCGGGTTCTGATGTCTTAACTCGGATTGCAATTGCAGGTTCCTTCCTGCTATTAAAAGAACATAGGATAAGAATCCTATAAAAGTTGGTAACCTATCCAACATTCTAGTTATATGTCCCCCTACACATGTCTTGGTATCCTATAGGATTACATTGGGTAACCCTTAAATAACTGTTAGGTTAATGTCGATATCTGATCAACTAATGGTCAACCCTTGGTCAACTATGGTCAACCTTGGGCTTTGAGGCTAAGCCCAGTAACTCGGGTATTATTCCCGGTTACTGTCCGTAATCGGCTTGTTTACAATTTTATCTCAAAAATTCTATTTTCTTACTTTGTGGAAATCTTGTGTAATTAGCTTCAAAATTTCCTTAATCTTCTTGTAAAAATTCATATTTTTGAAATGGATCTTTATAAAAGTCATTTAAGGTTGAAAACTACCTTTGGAACAGTTTTTATACTTAAAATAGTGATTTTAAACAAAATACAGTTTTTCGGGAATGTTTGTAAAAATTCATGTGCAGGATTTTTCGGTTCCCTGCACACCCCTCGTAAAAACAGTGTTAGTTTTATAGATCCACTCCAAATTTGAAAAACTTGTTTTCATGAAAGTTGTAGCTCTCGAAAAATTCTAAAACTTTCATGTTTTACGAAAAATCTAGTTCTGCTTGTATTTTTGTCAGTATTTGTTTGAAACTGGCTGATCATGTTAATTGGGTCTGGGCAGACCAGCCTCGGATTTTTTATAAAAACGGAGGCCATTGGAGCCTCATTTTGAAAAACTGCACACGTAGCCCCCTAGGAAAAACCCTAATCTACAACTTTCATGTTTTGAGTTTCTCCTAATTCGGCCTCTAAAGGCCTCAAAATTGGCTTGCCATAAAACTGGTCAGGATCCACCCGAGCCTGGCAGTTTTTCGGTTTAGAGTTCGTTTTACGTCCTAAACGTGGGATCTAGCTCAACCAGCCACCGCAGGAGCTCTAATACACACATGCAGCGGTTTTCTAGCGTAAATTTTCTTTAATCACAATTTCTAACACCACCATGCAAACCTAATTGATATTGGATCAACTAAGTTGCATGATTTTGGTTGCACAAAACTTAACAAGCATACTAGTTAAATTCTAGCAACCTAGCACAAAATTATCATTCACCAACACTAGGGCAGATTGGGGACATATAATAAACTAGTATTTAGCATGCAAATTAAGAAAATTAAAGCAAGCATGCACATAAAAATCAAACCACCCCTAATTCCTAATCAAGCACAACCCTAGATTCCTAACTTTGGGCACAAAATAAATTGAGCTTATGCTCTTACAATTTCAACTTGAAATACATGTAAATTTCAAATTGAATGCTTAATTGAAAGAGATTAAGGTCTAGAATGGTTTACCTTGATTTATTGAAGAAATTGAGGCTAGGGTTTGGTCACAAAAATTTTCCTCCTAGGACACCATCCAAGGCCGGTTTTGTTGCACCAATTGGCACCAAAATTGGCTGATTCTTGGTGGCTGCTTGCACCTAAACTAAGCACTCCTAAATCCAAATTTTCTCACTCACTCACCCCCCCTTGGCAGCCGGCTGTTGGCCCCTAAAATTGGGCACAAAAACTGTCAAAATTTTTGGCTTGAACTTACTAGGGAAAACCGAAGACTATAACATCAAAACCCCTAAGTTTCTCAATTTTTTTCTTCACTCAATCACCCACTTGAGATTGCAGATTTTTGGAGAGGGAAAATGGCAAGAGTTTGGCTGTTTTTCTGAATTTTTTTGGACCAAAAACCGACCACAACCTTGGCCTATTTATAGGTGAGTTTTTGGACTTTTTTGCAAAACTTTTTGGTTCACCTTTTGCTCATAAGTCCTTGGTGTAAAATTAATTGCACAAAAATTTGCACAATAGCCCTCCATGTGGCTGCCCATGAAGCTTGGAGAACAAGGGAGAATGTTCTAGAACAAGACACTTGTCTTTAAAAGATTGGTTAATGGAATTATGATGTCATAAATCCAAATAAAAATGATGTCACACTAAGGCCTCGTTTGTCTACTTTCTCCAATAAGCAGTCCATTTTAAACCAACACAGATATTTTCAATACTGTGTTTACTAATACACAGTACAATCCAGTACTGTTATACTGAACTGCAGTCCAAAATTTATCTGTGTGTAGTTGGACTGTATAAAAATTTTTCTTTTTATTTAAAGCCCTTTGCCCCTTAATATCCTATTTTAGGTGCTTGATTTTTCTATGGTGGTTTTAAAACTTAATTCTACTATCTTGTCTGTAAAGACGGTTTTCACAGTATATTTCTTATACTGCTTATCGTATCACAGTACCGTCTTAGGTTTGACTTCTTTGGTCAACCTTTGACTATTCTGGTCAACTTTGACTTTTTCGATCAAACTTTGACCATCATAAATTTATGAAATTCCGTCAGGCATTTTTCCTTAAAAGGCCTCTTATGGAGTCTCGTAATTAATTTACCGAGAACTTAACTCCATACTGATAAAACTATGAATTTTGTATTGGTATTCATAATTTTCATAAAATTGCACATAAACACATAATACGAGCTTTAGATTTCTTATATACAAGAAAATCATGAGTTCGTAAAAATTTTGGATATTACAATCTACCCTCCTTAAAGAATTTTCGTCCTCGAAAATCAGAACAATTCGGGGTAGCTTTTCTTCATATCCTCCTCGCGTTCCCATGTTGCCTCCTCAATCTCATGATTTCGCCATAGGACCTTTACTAAAGGTATAACCTTGTTCCTTAACACCTTTTCTTCTCGTGCCAAGATTTGAACCGGTTTCTCCTCATATGTCATATCCTCGTGAACCTCAATTGGTTCGTGGTCCAATACATGCGATGGATCCGAGATGTACTTCTTTAGCATCGACACATGAAATACGTTGTGTACATATGCTAATTCCTGGGGCAAAGCCAACTTATAGGCCACATTACCAACTCTTTCCAGTATTTCGAATGGCCCTATGTATCTTGGACTTAATTTTCCCTTCTTTCCGAATCTCATAACTCCTTTGAATGGAGCAACTTTGAGAAAAACCAAGTCTCCTACTTGGAATTCTAGAGGCCTTCTGCGTTTGTCGGCATAGCTCTTTTGTCGACTAAATGCAGTTTCCATCCGTTGGCGTATAAGTTTCACGGCCTCAGTGGTTCTCCGAATAAAATCCGTGGACACAAGTTCTTTTTCTCTTGTCTCGTACCAGTGGACTGGAGATCTGCATCTTCTCCCGTACAGGGCTTCATAAGGAGCCATTCCAATTGAAGCTTGAAAACTATTGTTGTACGAGAACTCGATCAAAGGAAGCTTCTTATCCCAAGTTCCCTTGAAATCCATCACACATGCTCGCAACATGTCTTCTAGAGTTTGAATGGTTCTCTCGGATTGCCCATCCGTCTGAGGGTGAAAAGCCGTACTAAAAGTAAGCTTTGTACCCATGGCTTGATGTACACTCCTCCAAAATTTAGAAGTGAAACGTCCATCACGATCCGAGATAATCGATTTCGGAATTCCATGATAGCGAACGATCTGCGCGACGTATAGTTCTGCTAGCTGCTCCACTGAAAAGCTAAGCTTGATGGCAATAAAGTGTGCAGACTTTGTCAAACGATCAACAACCACCCAAATAGTGTCGTTGCCACTGGAAGTTCGGGGTAGACCAACTACAAAATCCATGGTCACTTGATCCCATTTCCATTCTGGGATGGAAATTTTCTGCAATTCTCCCCCTGGACGTTGATGTTCTGCCTTCACCCTTTGACATGTAAGGCATTTACTGACGAATGTTGCAACATCATTCTTCATTTTGGGCCACCAAAAACTTTCCTTCAAGTCTTGGTACATCTTTGTAGCTCCAGGATGAACGGAATACGGGGTTTCATGAGCCTCCTTCATGATTCGCTCCTTCAACCCGTCCTCGTTAGGAATGCATAATCTATTTTTCCGATAGAGTATGCCTTCATCCGATATGTTGAAGTCCGACTCCTTTCCTTCCAAGACTTCGTTTCTTATTCTGAGCAGCGAGGCATCTCCTTCTTGTCGTTCCTTCATGCCATCCAAAATGGTAGGTTGGAAGGTTAGGGCAACTAAACTTCCCGTGATAAGCTCTATTCCAGCTTCCACTAGCTCCTTCTGAAGAGGTTCGACCAACGACTGAATTGACATCAATGCGGAAGACGACTTCCGACTCAGGGCATCGGCTACTTTGTTAGCCTTCCCTGGATGGTAACGGATGTCGATGTCGTAATCTTTTACCAATTCCAGCCATCTTCTTTGCCTCATGTTAAGCTCCTTTTGTGTGAAGATATACTTCAAACTCTGATGATCCGTGTAAACTTCGCATTTAATACCGTAAAGGTAATGTCTCCAGATCTTGAGCGCAAATACTACCGCCGCAAGTTCCAAATCATGCGTCGGATAGTTCTTCTCATGATCCTTAAGCTGTCGTGAAGCATAAGCGATCACTTTTCCATTCTGCATGAGAACGGCTCCCAATCCTATCTTGGAAGCATCGCTGTATATCACGAAGTTTCCTTCCTCCACATTCGGAATTGTGAGGATCGGAGCGCGAGTCAGCCTATTTTTCAGCTCTTGGAAGTGCTCTTCACACTTTTCAGTCCATTCATATTTCTTTCCTTTCCGTGTAAGTGCGGTGAGCGGTGCTGCAATCTTAGCAAATCCTTCAACAAAACGTCGGTAGTAGCCCGCCAAGCCGAGGAAACTACGTATTTCGGTGACGTTTTTCGGAGCTGGCCATTCACTTACTGCTTCAATCTTAGCCGGATCCACAGATATGCCGTCCTTGGAGACCACATGTCCTAAGAAATGGACCTTCTCCAACCAGAATTCACACTTAGTGAATTTAGCATAGAGCTGGTTTTGCTTCAAAATCTGCAGAGTGATCCTTAGGTGCTCCTCATGCTCCTCTTTTGACCTTGAATAAATCAAAATATCATCTATAAAGACGATAACAAACTTATCCAAGTAATCCTTGAACACTCGATTCATCAGGTCCATAAAGGCTGCTGGAGCATTTGTCAATCCGAATGGCATAACGAGGAACTCATAATGTCCATATCGCGTACGAAAAGCTGTCTTGAGGACGTCTCCTTCCCTAATTCGGAGCTGATGATATCCGGATCGTAGGTCAATTTTCGAGAAAATTGAAGCTCCTCTCAGCTGATCAAACAAATCGTCGATTCGAGGCAAAGGATACTTGTTCTTGATGGTTATCTTATTTAATTCCCGATAGTCAATGCACATCCTAAGAGTGTCATCCTTCTTTTTAACGAACAGAACTGGGGCTCCCCATGGTGAGTAGCTCTGACGAATGAATCCTCGATCCAGGAGCTCCTGCAGTTGAATCTGCAGTTCCTTAAGTTCGGCAGGCGCCATCCTGTAAGGTGCCTTAGATACTGGTGCTGATCCAGGAAGTAATTCAATCTCAAAAGAGATCTCTCGTTCTGGTGGTAACCCTGGCAATTCTTCAGGAAAAACTTCTATAAACTCCTTGACTATCGGTACTTCTTCCGGTCTGCTCTCAGTCTCTTGCGTCTTATCCACCGCGTTGGCTAGAAATCCCATACATCCTTCTGACAACAATTTTCTAGCCTTTAGCGCCGAAATAAATATCTTCGGCTGTTTTGGAGTAGATCCTCTGAAAATAAACTCCTCGCCTCCCATTGGCTTGAACATGACAGTTCGTCGTGGACAGTCGATAACGGCGTTGTACTTCCCCAAGAAGTCCATACCCAAGATGACATCGTAGTCGTATAGGTCAATGATGATCAAGTTGACATACAATTCCCTACCACATATAATTATTGGAACGTGACGTATCCAATAATCAGACAACAAAATCTCCCCGGAGGGTAATGCAGTCCTAAATGTTCTTCCAATTCTATCACTAGCTCTACCTAGTTTCTTAGCGAACCTAGGTGATGTGAATGAATGCGTGGCTCCAGAATCAATTAACACGTAAGCATCTTGTTGGGCAAAAGGAAGCTGACCTGTCACCACGGTGGAAGGTCCAGCCTGAACATCCTCTTTTGTATAGGCGTAGATGCGTCCCTGAGGTTCCGGAGCTTCCAGCCTGCCTTGAGAGATTGCAGGTCCCTCGAGCTTCATCTGTGCAGCGTGAAGTTGAGATCCCTGTCCTCTCTGTTGATTCTGCGGACTCTGGGGATTGAGATTGCAGCTTCTAGCATAGTGGCCTTCCTTGCCACATAGAAAACAGCGACCATCTCCAGCACGGCACTCTCCCAGGTGTTTCTTCCCACATTTCTGGCAAGTGGGGTAACTATTGCTATTAGGAGTATTCTTCTTCTGGGGAAAATTCTGTTGATTCCCCTGTCTTCCTGCATTCCACTTCCTTTTCTGCTGATTGCTGCCGTATTGCCTATTGTTGTTTTGACCCGAAGGTCCTCCTTGACCTTTTTGTTGTGAGGTCTGGCCTTGCTTGACTTGGTTCTGTTTAAATTGGGCCTTTTCTTCCCTCTTCTCCTGGTAAAACTTGGCCCGTTGTTCTCTGTTCTGCCCTACCCAGTATTCAGCTCGAACTGCTCGGCTGACACAATCTGCAACGGTGGTTGGTGGATAGGGTCCACTGTTGATCACCACCGCCAAATCCGAACGGAACATCTTCATCATCTTTCGCACTTTGTCCCTTTCGGAAATGAAGAGGTGAGGACAGAGACGTGCTAGTTGCTCAAACTTTTGCACTGCCTCAGCTACCGACAGATTTCCCTGGCGAAAATTACTGAGTTCGTCCTGTTGAGCTTCCATAACTTCAGTGTTGAAGTATTTCTCTTTAAATTCGTCCACAAAGTCCTCCCAAGTCATTTGGGTAACATCCCACCGGATCTGGACTGCTTCCCACCAAAGGCGAGCATCTTTCTTTAGCACAAAGGATGCACAGAGGATTTTCTCTTGATCACTGAGCCTAAGGAAGTTCAGGATAACCTGGAGGTCAATCAACCAGTTGTCGGCGTCAATTGGGTTTGTTGAACCTCAAATTCTGGTGCCTTCATGCGCCGAAAACTGTCATATAGTTCCTCCGGAGTTCGAACTCGGGGTGCTGGTGGAACAGCTACAGGTGCAACAGGCACTTCAGGAGCTATAGGGTTTCTCGGAATCACTGGATCAGCATCAGGAATTTCTAGTGCAGCAGGCTGATTCACAGGTGCTGGTGGTACCTCTACATTAGGAGGTCCCTGATTCCGCTGAGCTAACTGAGCTCTAAGCCCCCCAATCTCTTGCTGTTGGGCTAGCATCATTTGTCTTAGCTCATTCAGCTGGGCCGCAAGATCAACTTCTTGGATCGGTGCTCTTCTACGCTTAGGTGGCATGGCTCTATACGGAAATAAAAAAATATACTTAGCTTCTTTTATTAATAAATTAATAAAATCATTTCTTTTATATAGAACCATAATTTTCTTGCCATATAAAAGTATAATACGAACATATCTGAATTAATCACGATCTTGTTCATATCTCCTTCACATTAGGAGTACATAACTATAACTGTTGGAAAGATATAAAACTTTCGATTATTTCCGTATGTCACCTAATTGCCATCACCAAGCTAAGGCACCACCCAACGTTATCCCCGTGTCCAACATTTTCCAGCATGATCGTTGAAGGAAGATACTTACTATACCCATAAGATCTTAACTAATTCTAATAGTAAGAAAACAACATAACTTACTTGGACCGTTGCGGAACGATGTGAGGCGAAGTGAAGTAGGCTGGCAGGATACCGCTCTGATACCAAACTGTGACGCCCCGACTTCCCAAGCCAGGTCGACACCATACGTACTTGTTCTTTACTTGAAAATTTGAGATAAATTTTTTTTTTTAAAACATATTCACATAAGTTATCTTGTAGTGAAAAACTTGTCATACATACAGACTATACTGAAAATACCTTCTCGTGTCTTCAAACTTCACACATATAACAAAACATAATTTACTTTTGAAATATTAACATATTTTCTGAAAATTGGATGCGGAAAATTATGCGTAGTGGTATCCCACACCGCCCTTCACCTGCCGCATCGTCCGCATAGCCCACCAATTAAGCTGCAGGCTTCTTACCTACAGTATGAAATATATGAGTGAGCTTTCGCTCAGCAAGTTCAAACATAATCTCACAAAATATTTCAAACATCTTTAAAAAGAAACATGCCAATCATCACGAAACTCATGCATGAACCATTTATGATTGATTGAATGTCTTATGTTTTATTATAGACTCAATCCTTATTATCTTGTCTCAACATGTGGGCCCATAGTGTCCGTACCAAAAGCGCGCAGCCTCCAGACAAAGCTAGGGTTTGCAAGGCCCTAACAGTTCTGGGAATTATAACTTGACCCTTCACGATCACGGATCTCGATCACGGAAGGTAAATATCACCACTGAAACATGTAGCCTCCACGATCACGGGAGGTTGGTACGACACCTTACTTGATTATCTTACCATGTGATTTAACATTAGTGAACATGCTTCATGATGTCACTACGTCATATCATTCTCAACATTTGCCATAACATGGCCTTCTTGAAAACATGTCATTTCTGGAAACCATGGCATTTTTTTTTGAAAACATGACATTTCTGAAACCATGGCATTTTTGTAAACATGGCATTTCTGAAACCATGACATTTTTGTAAACATGGCATTTCTGAAACCATGGCATTTTTGTAAACATGGCATTTCTGAAACCATGGCATTTTTGTAAACATGGCACTTTTGTAAACATGATATAACATGTCATAACATAACTTAGCACATCATAGCCATAGCATAACATTTCACATCATAGCACAATATAGCATGTATACTTGAAAATATAGTATACTTGAAAATAGTTTTTACTATTTTCATACTGTAGGCGAGGTTCGATACTTGCCTGATCTGCTAGATTCCGGGTCCTGATGTCTTAACTCGGATTGCAATTGCAGGTTCCTTCCTGCTATTAAAAGAACATAGGATAAGAATCCTATAAAAGTTGGTAACCTATCCAACATTCTAGTTATATGTCCCCCTACACATGTCTTGGTATCCTATAGGATTACATTGGGTAACCCTTAAATAACTGTTAGGTTAATGTCGATATCTGATCAACTAATGGTCAACCCTTGGTCAACTATGGTCAACCTTGGGCTTTGAGGCTAAGCCCAGTAACTCGGGTATTATTCCCGGTTACTGTCCGTAATCGGCTTGTTTACAATTTTATCTCAAAAATTCTATTTTCTTACTTTGTGGAAATCTTGTGTAATTAGCTTCAAAATTTCCTTAATCTTCTTGTAAAAATTCATATTTTTGAAATGGATCTTTATAAAAGTCATTTAAGGTTGAAAACTACCTTTGGAACAGTTTTTATACTTAAAATAGTGATTTTAAACAAAATACAGTTTTTCGGGAATGTTTGTAAAAATTCATGTGCAGGATTTTTCGGTTCCCTGCACACCCCTCGTAAAAACAGTGTTAGTTTTATAGATCCACTCCGAATTTGAAAAACTTGTTTTCATGAAAGTTGTAGCTCTCGAAAAATTCTAAAACTTTCATGTTTTACGAAAAATCTAGTTCTGCTTGTATTTTTGTCAGTATTTGTTTGAAACTGGCTGATCATGTTAATTGGGTCTGGGCAGACCAGCCTCGGATTTTTTATAAAAACGGAGGCCATTGGAGCCTCATTTTGAAAAACTGCACACGCAGCCCCCTAGGAAAAACCCTAATCTACAACTTTCATGTTTTGAGTTTCTCCTAATTCGGCCTCTAAAGGCCTCAAAATTGGCTTGCCATAAAACTGGTCAGGATCCACCCGAGCCTGGCAGTTTTTCGGTTTAGAGTTCGTTTTACGTCCTAAACGTGGGATCTAGCTCAACCAGCCACCGCAGGAGCTCTAATACACACATGCAGCGGTTTTCTAGCGTAAATTTTCTTTAATCACAATTTCTAACACCACCATGCAAACCTAATTGATATTGGATCAACTAAGTTGCATGATTTTGGTTGCACAAAACTTAACAAGCATACTAGTTAAATTCTAGCAACCTAGCACAAAATTATCATTCACCAACACTAGGGCAGATTGGGGACATATAATAAACTAGTATTTAGCATGCAAATTAAGAAAATTAAAGCAAGCATGCACATAAAAATCAAACCACCCCTAATTCCTAATCAAGCACAACCCTAGATTCCTAACTTTGGGCACAAAATAAATTGAGCTTATGCTCTTACAATTTCAACTTGAAATACATGTAAATTTCAAATTGAATGCTTAATTGAAAGAGATTAAGGTCTAGAATGGTTTACCTTGATTTATTGAAGAAATTGAGGCTAGGGTTTGGTCACAAAAATTTTCCTCCTAGGACACCATCCAAGGCCGGTTTTGTTGCACCAATTGGCACCAAAATTGGCTGATTCTTGGTGGCTGCTTGCACCTAAACTAAGCACTCCTAAATCCAAATTTTCTCACTCACTCACCCCCCCTTGGCAGCCGGCTGTTGGCCCCTAAAATTGGGCACAAAAACTGTCAAAATTTTTGGCTTGAACTTACTAGGGAAAACCGAAGACTATAACATCAAAACCCCTAAGTTTCTCAATTTTTTTCTTCACTCAATCACCCACTTGAGATTGCAGATTTTTGGAGAGGGAAAATGGCAAGAGTTTGGCTGTTTTTCTGAATTTTTTTGGACCAAAAACCGACCACAACCTTGGCCTATTTATAGGTGAGTTTTTGGACTTTTTTGCAAAACTTTTTGGTTCACCTTTTGCTCATAAGTCCTTGGTGTAAAATTAATTGCACAAAAATTTGCACAATAGCCCTCCATGTGGCTGCCCATGAAGCTTGGAGAACAAGGGAGAATGTTCTAGAACAAGACACTTGTCTTTAAAAGATTGGTTAATGGAATTATGATGTCATAAATCCAAATAAAAATGATGTCACACTAAGGCCTCGTTTGTCTACTTTCTCCAATAAGCAGTCCATTTTAAACCAACACAGATATTTTCAATACTGTGTTTACTAATACACAGTACAATCCAGTACTGTTATACTGAACTGCAGTCCAAAATTTATCTGTGTGTAGTTGGACTGTATAAAAATTTTTCTTTTTATTTAAAGCCCTTTGCCCCTTAATATCCTATTTTAGGTGCTTGATTTTTCTATGGTGGTTTTAAAACTTAATTCTACTATCTTGTCTGTAAAGACGGTTTTCACAGTATATTTCTTATACTGCTTATCGTATCACAGTACCGTCTTAGGTTTGACTTCTTTGGTCAACCTTTGACTATTCTGGTCAACTTTGACTTTTTCGATCAAACTTTGACCATCATAAATTTATGAAATTCCGTCAGGCATTTTTCCTTAAAAGGCCTCTTATGGAGTCTCGTAATTAATTTACCGAGAACTTAACTCCATACTGATAAAACTATGAATTTTGTATTGGTATTCATAATTTTCATAAAATTGCACATAAACACATAATACGAGCTTTAGATTTCTTATATACAAGAAAATCATGAGTTCGTAAAAATTTTGGATATTACAATTTACCTGTTGTAATGACCGCAGCATCCGATGTAGCATCCTGCAATACAAACTTCCGTATTCGCGTCCTGTCGTTTCGCGCGTACAACGTGGTGTAGTGATTTAAGCCGACGAAGTCTAGAGATCCCACCAAGAGTTTTGAGATTGGTTGTGATATCCGTGGTAGCCTCTCTCCGACAAGCTTCTTCATTGAAAGAGGATAGTCTCCAAGAAGAAGTGGATCAAGAAACCTGGTCCGCTTTTTTACGGTGTTAGCTAGATTTATCTATTACACAAGAAATTAGGTTGAAAGACAATCATCAAGAGGGATAAAATGATACCATCCAAGCTCGAAATCCATTGCTCGATTCGCTGCATCGATGTCCTCTTCACTATCCGAGATCGGTTCATACCACTTGGCATCCAAGACTATTCCTACTTTACCTCCTTGTTTCTCCTACATTTCCCCGGTGAACTTAAGTGAGTAAAAATAGGACTTGATATTACTTTCTTGTCTTGCCCCTTTTTTTTTTAAAGCAAAAGGACGTCGAGATGTTGTTTTCATGATGTTGCTCACATGAAGCTCATTCTATTCTTTTCACCTTAGAGAATGAAATACAAAAGATGTTTTGAGAGGTGGCGAAATTAGAATGAAAAGTACAAGAGCTCGGACGATGTCACTTGGAAATTGAAGCTTGCGTTTGATTCGCTGGTTGGAGATATAATTTTTAAGTTGGAGTTGGTTGACTTTTCAAAAACTAGTTATAAATTTTATTAACTTTTCAGAAAAAGGTAAAAATTGATATGAAAAAATACAGTTTAGTTAGAGTTGAACTTAGATGCTAAACAAAGTCAAAAAGGTGGTAGAATTAATGAATTGAAATTTTTTTTTTTTTTTTTTTTGGGTTGATGAATGGAAAATTAGGCAAATAGCAATTTTTAAACATTTATTTAAATAGATGGCCAGATTTTTTTTTGTTTAAATTTAAGAAAGTGGTTGTTCATTAATAGCTTACTATAATCAATTAGTGATTGATCATAGTCAATCATTAAAAAATACATATTAATATTAGTCAATTATCAATTAATCATGGTAAATCAGTTATTGACTGATTGATCAGTTTCTTTTTAAAAGAAATTATTTTCGTAATTTTATAAAATGTGAGTCATTTTATAAAAAAAAAAAAAATTCTTTGAAAAAAAAAAAAAAAGACTATTTACCCACAGAGCACATGAATGTTATGACTAGATATGCTAGCCATTTGGTTAAAGCTGGCCAATGTTTATATATAAAACTATAGGTGGGAAAATATTTCCAAAAAAAAATTAAAATAAGAATTGAAGTACCTTGAAAAATCTTTGATAGGTATGATAAGCAGCAGCATGGGACAAGAGGATGTTGTGAGCTACAATATAAGGTTCAAGTGAAGAATTTCCTTTCTTACAAAACAAATGGCCAAGAATAGAGCATCTGCTTGGTGCTTGTATGCCTAAGTCATAGCTTTGAAGTGAGAAACCATGCGGTTCATTGAAAGTGATCCAGTGCTTGACTCTATCTCCGAATGCTCGAAAGCAGGTCATAGCATATTTCTCAAAGTCCTTTCTGTCATTGGAATATATTGAATTTATTAATGAGTAACGAAAACACTTACAGATTTCGATACATGTTGAACTAACCTCAATGGGTAGCCCAAAATGATGATATATTTTTAAAGATTTTTTAGTATTATCATATCCTTGAATTATTAAACATTATGACGATTTGGTTTTAATTTGTAGACACTTTACACCTATTGAATTTATTTTTTTTATAGCAATTCTTGTCTTTAGCCCTAATTAATTGACGGGTTTCTGAAGTTTAAGAGAGGTAATCACGTAATTATTGTATTATAGCTAGAAAATATATAAAGATAGTTAGGTGAGATGTAAAAATAATTTAATTCTCAAGAATTTAAAAGCTCTAAAGAGAATATCGTTCACCTCATGCGGCTTTTCCTTAAAATTTCAAATCATCAGTAACAAATGATTATCTCCTAATTTAATTTCAGAAATCAACCGTCAATTTTAGTATTATCAGGAACCCAAAACTTACGAATGTAATTATAATAATCTATGGATTAAATACATACATATCTAAAAAAAATTAAGAGATATATTAGAGACTAGAAGCACAAAAATTCTCAATTTGTATGCAACTTTTCTTCTTACTTACACAATCTGTTTGTTCAACCATCCTTCATATCTGTCTTCAAGTATTTGTGGTAGATCCCAATGATAGAGAGTTACGATAGGCTTGATTCCTGATTGAAAAGAACAAGTTAGCTTTTCGATAATGTGTGATATCTGTTAAAAGGAAAATATATATTCCAAAAGAAACTTAGTTTGCGTAACCCTTTTCAAGTAAAGCATCTATGAGGTTGTTGTAGTAGCGTATTCCTTCTCGGTTGGATTCTCCAGTCCCATCTGTTCATCATTCGGAAAGTTAATTGGAGGAAAAAAAAAAAAACTAATTGGAGAAATAATGGTCCGATTGGACTATAGATTTAAATAGTAAAATTGAATAGTAAAATTTTTTTATGAGAGAAAACAATATAAAAAATAGTTTGAATTATTGGTGTAAATCTATTATCCAAACGGGGAGTAATTTTGGAAAGAATTCACATTATTCTTACTTGGAAAAATTCTTGGCCAGGATATTGAAAATCTGTAAGCATCCATTCCCAAATCCTTCATCAAGTCTATGTCACTCTGTACATTTCGAAATTTAGCCTCTTTTTTGGTTAGTAACATAGTAACTTTATAGTTTTTTTTTTTTTTTTTTTTTTTTTTTTTTTTTTTGAAAAAGAAGAAGAAAAATCTCTAGTGGTGACCCCTTCATCGCCCCACTTTCAGATCCACAGGCGGGATTCACTTCCTTGAGAATGATAAAGAAGAGATGGGTCTCTAACCCAATTTTTTACAGTCATCAACCCAGGTCTTACCTAGAGTAACTTTATATTTATCCATTTGGGTAGTACTATTCTTATGTTTAGCTTACTAGAATAAATTAAGCTTATTTCGAATAAGTAGGTGACAAGCACACACGTAGACAAACAAAACAAAATAGAACAAAAAAAAAAAATCCACATGATGCGGACGTAGCCACCACATGACAATAACGTGAAAATCACATAACTGTCACGTGACAATAGAAGAGGGTAGGACGAAAGCCTCTATTCATGCTTTTAAACAGAGTTAAAGATAATATATTTTCTTACGTCAATTAAGTTTGGTGACACGTCATCCTCGTCCCCACAACTTATTACACTTTTTCTTATTATAATAATAGGCCCACTATTATCATGAGATTAATAGATTCTCTTATATCCATATCTCTTATGTTGCATGCTATATTTAAATATTGAAACTTAATTTCCCACGCAAGAATAGACTTAAGTATAAATTAAATATTTTTTTTTTAAAAGAAAGCTTATTATTCTTGTAATTAACATTAAAACTCTTGAGGATAGATTTTGAAGTTGAGAGACAGTTTACCTTAAATCTATGGTATTGATCAACAGCTGTGTCAGCATTACTGAAGTCCAAAATCCTCCCTGTAAGTACCCCAAACTGTATAAATGGTAAATAAATTTTAAAATAAATAAATAAATTTTGGTTCTTGAAGGTAACATTTTGTGTGAGCCCCCAACATCTTGACTCGGGATGTGAGGGTGAATTCCACTTTAAATTTCCCGACTCATCTGAATCAGGACAGACGTTTGACATTTTTCTTCTTATTATATTAATAACTAGGCAATATTAGCACCAACAAATAAAATGTAGTACTTAAACTTACCTGGTTGTTTTGTGAATGTATCCCATACACTAGCTCCCTTGTTTCCCTCATCTGCAGCTCCTTCAAACTATACACACACACATGTATATATATATATATAAATATATCATAGCGAGAAAAGATAGACATATTCTTAATTGTTGAACAATGATTATTTATTTTTATTTTTTTTTTAAATATCTTGAAAAGAAAGGAAATGGGAAAATGAGTACCTGGTAAGCTGAAGAAGCAGTTCCAAAAATGAACCCATCTGGGAAATCAACTCTGCTAAGAGATTCGACATTCCGAAGCAATAACGAGGTCGTGACGATCATGACAAACACGATCAACCTGATCAGTGTCATGGTGGATTCTGGAATTAAAATTTTTAGCTTTAGCTTGTTTTGGCTTTGTTCTTATTATTAGTTGAAGAAAACCGGATTCTCGAGATCATTGATTAGAAGAAAAGAAGTGTGAGATATCTTAGTTGTGAAGAAGACGAATAAAATTGATGAAGAAAACTAAAGAAATTGTGTTTGAGAGAGGAATGTGAGTTGAGGAGGCTGGTTGATGGGTTTTGCCCTTGTAATTCTTTGTGTGCACGTTTTGAAAGTTGGTTTTATAGGTGTTTGTTAAGGAACTTGCTTGCTAGAGAGGGTATAAAAGAAAGAAATTATAGAATTAAAAAAAAAGTTGGTCTTCAAGAGAGATGACACGTCTACAAAAGCAAAAAGGATAATTTCCCTCTAAAAGGCTTTTTTATTTTTTATTTTTTATTTTTATTTCTACAGTGTTATCTTTACCAAGAATTAATGATAAGATAGTGTCCAAGACAATGGAGAAACTTTAAGATAACCCTCTAAAAAATCCACACAATTCTATATAAACTATAAGGTTGGAGTTGGTGAGAAGAATATTATAAAATATTTTTTTGCGTATATGAAAGAACCTTCATTATATTTTCATTCTTATATATATATATTTTTAATGGAGCACTTCTATTTCATAGATATTGCTTTTAGTCCACATATTGTTCAATCCAAATTTAAGACAGCTACTACGCAACAAAAAACAAAAAACATGAGGCGTTGAGCATTAATGATGCCCTTTTTCACGTTTTTTTTTTTTTTTTTTTAAGTCACAATAATAGGATGATTGGATAGACATTTGCATATGGTCATGATCTAGTTGGCATATGGTCACTATTTTTTTTTCCCTTGACATATGGTCATGATCTATTTGGCACAACAAATTTGTGGTGGTTTATGAGATACTAAATGTCATATATAGAATAATTGTAAGATGATAAGTAGGTTTATAAGTTCTTAGATATCCTCTTCTTGTAAGTTGGTTTTGTAAGAATGAGTTCTATCTAATGGGTTCTTGACAATTGTTATTAGAGTCAATCCACCACATTGAGGGTTTAAGTCAAAGCAGTTTCATTATAGGCTCAATTAAGATACATTGATAGAATCGACCAAACATTGGATACAAATAGCTAGGTGAAGCTTGAAGAGAAAAGGGTTACTGCTGGATCAGGATCGATAACCTTGACCACCATTGATTTGGTCCCAAGAATGATGGTTCTTTACAAACCATCATGTCGAGTACGGAATATGGACTATGTTTTCCTGACTGGCGTTATGTATGAGGCAACTTGAAGAGGGTGCTACCCAATAAAAGAAAAGATCCACGAAGTCGCCTAGCTGGGAAGATGGGCCGCTGTGGATGGCGGTTGCAAAATGTGGTGATATGTTAGATACTAGATTTCCCATAAGGAATAATTATAAGATGATGAATATAGCTATAAATATGGACTAGGTTAGATGGATCAACCCATGGCCTGCCTCTTTGGCCCGTGGACGGCCTGCATAGACCGACGGTCCACGTATGAACTTTTTGAGTATTTTTTTAAAATTTAAACATATAAAAAAAACTAAATTTTCTTATAAATTTATGGGTTGGCAAGTCTATAAACCGCTCAGTTACATAACAGGTTGAGACACCTTTTTTTTTATTAGGAATGGTCGATCCGAACTATTTATTTATATGTGCCAGCTAGGCCCATATTTTCCTCTTAGCTCACATGGGCGACCCATATTTACAACATTAAATTGATGAATAGGTTTATAAGTCCTGAGGTTCCCTTCCATAACAATGTGGTTTGCAATGGTGAGTTCTACCGAATGAGTTCATAATAATTTCATCTAAATAAATACTAAAGACATCATCACTAAATGGCTTAGACTTTAGATTTCTTACAATTAAGTAGTTATATGCATAGTTTAACAGTAATTATATATTGTTTAAAAAAAACGGTAATTATACATTTCTGCTTCTATATTCAGGTCTTGAGTTTGCTCCCTATTCTAAAAGAAAAAGA
The DNA here is from genome assembly GCA_009761775.1 of Ficus carica. Lineage (NCBI taxonomy): Eukaryota > Viridiplantae > Streptophyta > Magnoliopsida > Rosales > Moraceae > Ficus > Ficus carica. The sequence goes on from VYVB01000451.1 coordinate 291,695, forward strand.
AAAAGAAAAAAGGCTTGGCTGCTCTAGAAGAAAAAAGTAAAGGAAAAAAATGGTAGTAAATAAAAGAAGGAAATGTTAAGTTTATAATTTATTTTAGACATTTTTGTACTGATGTCCCCTCAACTTTACGAATTTAACAGTTTAGTCCCTGAACTAAATTTTTTGGCAATTGGCCCAAATTTAGGAATCCTGGCATGAGAAGTCCTTTTATAAACGTCTGTTAAAGTTTTGGATGGGTATAAACACGTGCAAGTCATGTGACCGTCTCAAAAGGGTAATTTTCGTCTTTTTGCTTTAATTGGGAATTAACAAAATTAAAATAGATAAATAAAAAATAAAAAATAAAAAAAACGAAAAAAACCTAAGCCCCATCCCTTCCCTTTCCTCTGCCTCTCTCTTGATCAAATCTCGTTGTTGCCACACCCCAACCCTCGCTAGATCTCAACGGATTACCAGAATTTGCTCAGAAAAATTTGTTCTCCTCTCCTGTTTTGGGTTTTTCTTTGTTAGTTTTAATGGAAATAGATCGCTTTTGTGTTGTTGGATTTGAATGTTTTTAATTTGTTTAAAGTTGGTGTCTCGAATCCAGTTCTCAAATATATTTTGTTTTAGTTCAATGTCTTTCTCATCAGCTTTGTTCAGGTTCCTGCCAAAAAAAAAAAAAAAAAGGAACAGAACAGAACTGTTCTTTTTATTTTTTATTTTTAATTAATTGAGAGCCGATGGAAAACGAACAATGCATATTGTACTGCTATGAGACGTTATTATGCCAAATAATACTTGTAAGCTTTTGTGATTCTGTTGGAAAAAAAAATGACGGTTTTTAATCTGATTCTCATGAGATTGAATTGTAGAGATCCAGGAAGTCTCAACACACGCTGGGATCTTTTTTCTTTTAATTTTTCCCTTTTTTTAATAAAATAATTAAGTTTGAATTAAGTTCAAGTTTAAAGAATGAATTTAAATTAAAGATCAAATAAAATGACCACAAATACCCTTTGAGTGAAGGTCACATGCAAACCACACGTTCAAACCCGTTAGTTATTTGACATAAGTTATGTTAAGGACTTCTCATGTCGAGAATTCTAGTTCAGGATGTTAATTGCCAGAAAATTTAATTCAGGACTAATTGTCAAACTCAAAAGTTGAGGGGCATCCGTATAAAAAAAAAGCATTTATTTTAATAATATGGGACGGAACCCATATCTCTTCAAATCTACCAAAAAAAAAAAGGGAGAGTTTAAGCTTACACGGCTGATGGCTTAGGGACAAACGTTTCTTAAAATAAAAAATAAAAAATAAAAAAAATAAAAAAAATAAAAAAAACCACACATTCTAAACACCTAAAATACAAAAATAAGTACGTGAGTTTCGTATGGTCATCTATTCTTTCTTTCCCTCTTCTTTCTTTTTATTTAAATTTAAATGTAAAGGAATTTAAAGTTGATATTTTATGATAGATTTAGATATGAAACAATTATATTTATAATCATTTGATCACATGATTTAATAGCGAGTGGATAATTATATTGACTTGGACTTTCGGTTAGTTTAGTTGTTAGCGTAAGACAATATTAGTAAGTAGGACGAAATATTTGACCATGTATGTAGCCTTTGTGTCAGGGATAAATCCAAACTTGGAATGGATAGCATATCATCATCATCCTTATCATTATCGATAGTACCATAATAATCATTCAAAAAAAAAAAAAAAAAAACAAAGTCTAGCCAAGTAGTTTTGCCCGCAAAACTTTAATTGACCTGGAAAACTTAGGGTCCATTAGGCTCTTAGGTCTTAACTTAATTTTTTATTTCAGTTTTTTACTTATTTGGTTAAAAGGTCAATGAGATTATAATATTTTTTTGAAAGTTAATTAACTTTAACCTAAATGTTCGATCTAACTGGGTCTATCATACCACAGCTTAACATAACCCATGTATAAAGTGTAATCACACCAATGACTAATTGATTTATGGCTGATTGATCTAGCAACAACAAAGATTGAATGGTGGAAATTAAGGAGAAGGTTGGTGGCTCGAGCATGTTTTAATATAATAAGAAAAATTAGTTTGATGACATTTTTTAGTCATCTAATATAATAGATGACCGAACTTATTTATTATTATTAGCAAAATGGTTGGTTGCCTATTTTTTTTTTATTTTGGTCAATCGATGATTGCTTTTGTGATTTATGTTCTGGTTCATCAGTGATTGACCGTAATTGCTCAATTAATAATATTATGTGATCAATCACTGATTGTCTATTAAGAAAATTGATTGATTATTCTATTAAAAAAAAAAAAAAAACAGAAGACGACATTTAAACTAATTTTCAAAAACTTTGGTCAATTGTTTAAAAACTTCAAAAAAGGATGTATAGCTCTAAATAATCAAGTGGCTCAAGTAATCTTATAATTTAATATGCTACAAAATCTCAACGAGTATGGTCACGTTCTTCCAATTTCTCTAGTGCGTGACAGAATTAACCTGATAGTGAAGGAGAGAGAGGCATGACCCACCAATGACTTTTTTTTTTTTTTTTTTTTTGTAGAATCTTACATTCAAAACGGTCTTCAAATTGATCTTTGACAAGTCCTATATAAATCCTTGGCTGTTATACACGAATCCGCCTCTAATAAGTTGCCTCAAAATAATCATCTATGACATTAATTAAAATATCATTTCACATCGAGATGTCATGTTAGTAAAAAAAAAAGGTATGAATAGTAAAATTTCGTGCTAAAATTTGTATTTATCTAAAAAATACAAAAACAAAAACAAAAAGAAAGTCACTTGTGGTCATGTTATTACATAAAAACTTTCAAAGGTAATCCATTTACAGTAAAATATTCCTTTTTGTGAAGGACCACCTCATATATTTTCGAAATCATGTACGTATGCGTTGTAGATTGCTCAAGTTCTCATAGAATTGGGAAAAAGGAATTTTGAGGCCTTTTTTTTTGGTAAATATTTTGTTTCGAAGAGGGGAGTAAATAGCAATTTCATAAAATAATTGAATAAATAGAAGATTTTAGATCATTAAGAGTAAACAACAGATTTACCAGATAAATTTTTTAGGAATTAATTTCATTAATAACACCCATAAAAATTTTATTATTAAAAATATTATTACTTTTTTTTCCCTTCATTACTAGCACTTAATGTGGGGCCCAATAGCATTTAATGTATATCAAATTACAGGTATCCCTTAATCTCCTACCAGTTCAAATATCCCTCTCCCTCGCATGGCCCAAAAAATTTTTCAAACCACATCTATAGTGTTTTAGAGAGAGAAAACTGAAATCTATAGAGAGAGAAGATGTTACACCCACCGAATCTCTTATTTTTTTTTTCACTTTTTCACCTACCCCCCACCCATTTTTGAAACTCAAATCTTCATATAATAGAGAGAAGCTTCCATTTAGAAAGAGAACCTTCCACTGAAAGTTTTTTTTTTTTTAAATCTAACATTTTTTGTCATTTTTGAGTAAAAGTCATTCATGTTATGATCATCTGGTCATAATAGTTATGACCTATGTTAAAAAAAAAAATTTAAAAAAAATCTAATATTTTTTGTCATTTTTTAGTACAGGTCATAACAGTCGGTCATAACAGTCATGACCGGCGTGGTGGTGGTCATAACAGTGTGGTCATATGGTTATGACTACGGTGGTAATAACTGTATGATCGGGTAGTCATAACAGTGGGTCATAACGGTTATGACAGGGTGGTCATAATAGTGGTGGTCATAACGGTCATAACAGTGTGTGGTGGTCATACGGTTATGACCGGGTGGGTCATAAGGGTTATGATCGGGTGGTCATAATGGTTATGATCGGATAGTCATAACAGTGTGGTCATAATGGTTATGACCACCCGGTCATAACGGTTAGGACCGGGTGATCTATAACGGTTATGACCGGATAGTCATAACAGTGTGGTCATAACGGTTATGATCGTTGGTCTAACACAGATGTCATAACTGTTATGATCGCCTAGTCCATATTGTTGTGACCAAATTATATGTGAAAATTTAACAGTTACAGGGGGCACAACGAAAATTATCAGGCGGTCATTATGAAAATGATCGATCCTGTAAGAAAAACCTACTGTTAAACAAATTCATTTTATAATGAAATTTTTTTTTCCCTTTGCAACACAAAGCGTTAAACGAAAAACTTTTTAAACATTGAAAACGAAAAAGTAATTTTTTAACTTTGGATTTATTTGATTCCTTAACTTTGATTTCCCCTCAACCCTTCATCGGCCACCATTCTCTCGATCTATGACGCCGGTTTTTAAAACTATTCTAGCTGTTTTATAGATGTCTTCGTGGTGGTTTCGGACGTTTCCGAGCGGTTCCGACCGATTGCAACTATTTCTCTCTCTAGATTTCATTTTTCTCCTCTCTAAAATACTGTAGATGCTGGTTTTCTGGGGCATTACGAGGAAGATGAGGATAAACTGTAATTTGACCTGTATTTAATGAAGTTGGGCCCCACATATCATGGGTTTTGATGACGTGGCGGTGGTCGTGGTGTCTGTCAAAAGTGAAGGATGAAAAAGTGATGCTGATTTTAATATTTATTTTCCCCACAGGTGCTAAAAGAGAAATTAATCCATTTATTTATGACAAATGACATATTTCCATTTTTGAGGTACATTTATTATTTACTTCAAGTACTTTAAAATCTTATTATTTACTTCAATTATTTTTGTAAAAAATGTTGTTTATTATAATTTTCCTTTTTGGGACATGTGTTGATTTTTAGGGTATTAGCTCCGTTTAGCACACCGTCTGAATTGAAATTTTTTGAAATTGCACTGAGAATAAAATGAATGAGTGTTTAGATGAAAGAAAAATAAGTATGGTGTAGGTTTTGAAAAAAAATGAAAAAAAAAAAAAAAAAAGGATCCGGATTGAAAGAAATTAATTTTTGTAAAGATAAATTGAACTATGTAAATGGTAAAACAATTTAGTCTGATACATATTTTTGAAAAATGAGAATTGGATTTGGATTGGGATTTGAGTTAAATTGTTATGAAATAGTGAAAATACTTATATTATTGGAATTTTTTTATATATATATTTATTTGAATGTTTAATCACCGACCAAACATCCTCTTTTCAAATTGAAAACTGTTGGATTGTTGTTTCTCTTTTTACAGTAAGTGTGTGATTGAAATGTGAAAGAGTACGATTGTTTCTTTTTAAGTTGCAAAAATTACGAAAAAATCATTGATTGGCTTATTAAATTGACAATATGAACGTATAACTTTGTAATAGTCCAAAATATAAGGTTTAATTTTTTATATAATCAAACTATGGTGTATGAATGTGCAAACTAATTATTTACATTTCTTAAGATTACATTTACACCATGGTTTTTTTTTTTTGTTTTTTTCATTGGCACCTTTTAAACGTTTCTAGTTTGGTAAATAAGTTACTAAATTAAAAATTATGGTGATTGCCCTCACAAATTTTCAAAATTTCTTTAAAAAAAAAAAAAAAAAAAAAAAGGTTAACGTAGTTTTCAAAAAGATCACCGACAACAATGGATTTTGAAATTTGAGGGGTGAATTGTCAAGATTTTTAATTGAGGATCTGTTCTGCCAATCATAAAAAGTTTAAGGGTAAAGGTGCAAAAAAGCCATTAAGGGTTAATCTTGTAATTGACTCGCTTCTGAACTCTGAAGTTTCTCCTCCTCTCTCTCTCTCTCTCTCGTCTCTAGGAAAATCAGTGCGAGGGTTTAAGCTCTGATCTCAACAACGGCCATGGCTCTGAAATCGTCGGCGGCGGCATCTCGCGGCTTGTTCAGACGGCTCTTCTCCTCGGCTTCATCCTCTCCTTCCTTTCGCCCGCCGGCTCAGCCGCTTGAGACCGTCGCAGGCACGCTCCTCTTCTGTCTCTCTCTCTCTTCTCTCTCTCTCTCATCTGTCATTGATATTTCTCTCTACATCTTGAAATTTCGAAAAAATTGTTTTTCCTATTTGAAGTATTTGATACATATAGGATTTTTGGGTTTTTTTGTGGTTTTTTGTGTGGTTTTTTGGTTTATTTTTATTTAAAGCAACCCATTAATCCGATTAAAGGTTCATTGTTTATTTATTCTGTGAGATTTCAAGGTAGATTTTTCTGAAATAAACAAGGACTATTGGTTGGTTGTGAAATTTGAGAATTCTTTAGGTACAGAAACGGAATTTTTGCAGTTCATTTCATAATTATAGTGTGAAGAAATTTTGATTTGATATTTCATTTTTTAATCTCTCTCTCTCATTTTTGATCGAATAATTTTAGTTGGGTTTTTTTTTTTTTTTTTTTTTTTTTTTTTTTTCGGGTACATATACATTGATATAGAAGTAGCTAAAGGTTGGAAATTTATAGACCCTTAACATTGAGACTGAACTACCCTGATATTTTCATTAAAGTTCATTAGTGATAAGTCTTTAGTTATTTGTAATTTTGTTTGACTATTTTATTTTATTTTTTCATTCCCATTACGGTGTTTAGATCGCTAGAGATATTGAGCAATTTTGAATTTTCATTACTGCAATGGTTGGAGATAGATGAAATAGAAAAATGCAGGCATGAATAATTTCGAAATTGTTTTTTTTTTTTTTTTTTTCCCCTAGATGTTGAGGTGAAGTGTCGTTTGTTTCGTGGGTTTGAATCATAAATTCGGACTTTTTTCTACGGTATTTCTCACAAAAATTTGAATTAAATCCAAAATTTTTGTTTAAACCTGCCTACGAACCAAACGCTAATTTTATAGCCAAAGCCAAGATGGTGAGGTGTTCTTCAAATCGTGCTTTTGTTTAAGTTGAGCCTTTTTTACTTTGGATTTGGTTATGTTTGCCTGAATGACATCTTACCATTTTAGATCAGTAGAACTTCTAAAGCCAAACACAAAAAGTATGCTCATCTTTTGGTCAGTTTTTTGCCTCTTTCTTTAGTTTCCATTTTGTAATTTTCGTTAACTTTTAATGGCAGTGTTTAAGAAAGTCTTCGTTAAGTAAGCCAAATTTAAATGGGTGAGACACCTTTTGGTATTCTCTTTTTCATTTTATAGTCCCTTTACACGATACAAGTAGAAGCTATGATTCATAAGCCAAATTCCCGTATCGGCGTTGATTATCGATATTACCAACACCCCCTTTACTATTGTTTCGATTTACTTATTTACCCCTGTCCCGGCCATATTCATTTTCTGTAGTCTTGGCATCCTTCATTATGGATCCCAGCTCTTTAATTCTTCCTTTGGTTCTTCACCTCCTCAGAATTCGTTCATAGCTCGGGTTCGAGAGATGATTTTGAATCAACTTAATATCCCGTCGAAATTGCTTGTTATTGTTCATCGAGCTTAGGTTCCTTTAGAATTTGTCATCAGAGTATCCACAAGACCGCTGAAAATTTCCTTTGCATACAATAACACACTTAGGTGGAGAAATCTTTTGTGTGAGCTGAACTAAGCCAAATTGAAAACTAAAGATAAAACCAAATGAACAGAATAATTGAAAACTAGGCCCCAAAAGCATGTGCGAATGAGTGGATCACAAACCGGTGTTTTTGAAGAGATTGATCTTTTCTTGGATATTTCCTTTAGTTTGAGTTTCTTTCTTTTCTTACCACTTTTCTTCTTTTATCTTTGTCTTTTTAATTGAATGGAATGTTTTCAACTAGGGAAAAACTTAAAAATAGAATCTGCCTTCTGTTGTTTCGATTGACTGGATATTGAGTGGAAGAGAGCTTTATTTTACTTGTTTTCTCAATGCCATGTGTCTCTCTGTTTGTTTCATGAAATGAAATTTTGAAAAACTCCATTAAGTTTAGCATTTCTGTTGCTTTTATTATCTGCTTTTCGTTGTGCACTTAGTAAAGGTGCAACAAAACAAACATTGAAGTCTTTCTCCGTCAATTAGTGCATGGCTTGTTTTTCTTCTCTTTCTGTTCGAAATTATTTGTCGATTTTACCATGAACCTGTGGCTAAAGTGGTGAGATGTTGTGTATCAGGATACGAAAATCCGCAGCGAACTATATGGAAGGACTGTTTCGTTGATGCATTTCTCTTGAAAAATAAGAACAGGAGAGATCTTCTAATGAACAGGAAAATATGGTCGCGTCGATCTACCATTTTGCCAGAGTTTGTTGGTTGCACCTTTCAAATTTACAACGGAAAAACTCATGTGAAGTGCAAGATCACCGAAGAAAAAGTTGGTCATAAGTTTGGAGAATTTGCTATGACGCGGAAACGGAGAGTTCGAGTTCAGCAAAAGAGTAAGGTAACTGGAAAAAAGAAGGGTAAGAAGTGAAGTCTTAATTTCATATGGAATCAAAAGGAAATAAGATATTTTCTACCCTAGAACTAGAAGGTTCCCGCAAAGGGTCCGAAATCCACAATTCCCTGGTTGTCTTCTCACTTTTGTTTTTTTTTTTTTTTTTTTTTTTTATTGGGTTGGAGAAAAAGAAAAAAAGAAAATTCTGAGCGCTTCTGTTTGTTAGCACCGTGATTTTTTACTATCGTTCTGTGGAAACATAGCTAAAAAATAAGGGGTTTTTTTTTTTTTTTTGGCTCGAACATTGAGATGGTAAATTACAATTTTTTCTGTTGAGGGTAGATCTAAATTGGTTTTTGTTTTGTTTTTTTTTTTAAGTATATCTTGCAATGACTGTAAACATTATATAAAACCAGCCATAGTAGTTCATGCCATGAATATTGTGCCAACGTAGAAAAATTGATGAAAAGAAACAGAAAAAGAAAAAGAAAATTGTAAAATGCAAACGTGCCTATGGGTTGATTGGGAGGTCAATTCTTGCAAAAAGTTATGGGTTCAAGTCACCTTCCACTGTGTTGGTCCAATTGTTTTTGGGGTGTAGACGGGCCACATAAAGTATCCGAGGTTATCTCTTTCCCTTGTAGCCTTTGGTTACTGCCAAAAAAATAAAAATAAAAAATCGTGAGGTATGGAATTGAGATATTAACCTCAACAATGGGGAAATGTTGAGTTTTCTTAACGACCACAGTTTGAAAATTAAATATTAATAAAGAAGTTGAATGGACTTTTTAAAAAAATAAATATAATGTTTAATTGATTTATAAAAAAAAACAAAATTAAAATAAAAAAATTTAAGTTTAGACCTAAGAGTCAAATGGTAAATCAGGTAGGGTTTTTTTTTTTTTTTTTTTTTTTTAAGCCAAAAAAAAAAAAAAATCATGAGGTCAATGGAATTGAGACAAGTAACCTCAACAATGGGGAAATGTTGAGTTTTCTTAACATCTATTTGGACCACTAGTTTGAAATGAAATATTAATAAGAAGTTTGTTGACTTTTTAAAAAATAATTATAATTTTATTTTTTGTTAAAAAAAAAAAACAAAAATTGAAATAAAAATTTAAGGGCCCGTTTGGTTCACAAGTTTGAGTTGAGATTTTTAAGTTCAGTTTGAGTTGAGTTAAGTTTAGTTTAAATGATAAGTGTTGATAAAAGTTTGAGTTGAAAAGTTTAAGTTGAGTTGAGTGTTTGGTGGAAAAAGTTTAAGTTGAGTTGAAATGGAAAAAACAAGGGCCTTGTTTGGATGGTAAAAAAAATGAGCTGAATCAATTTTATTAATTTTTTTTCAACATTCTATCATATATTTTAGTAAATAAAATATACGATCAGTAATATAACGGATTATAATTCATAATCAATATGAGACAGCACAAGTTTGTGTAAAATTCCTTTATTGTAATATTATACCCCAACATAATGTACATTGATTGTAATGTAAAAATCATCTAAATAAAGTAACAATTACATTCCGACTCTGGCGCAATTAGAGAATGTACGGTTGCGTTCACGTGGCTCTGTACCTGGATACATTTGGTA